>BGNK01004315.1:33393-47009 GCA_003297005.1 Symbiodinium sp. clade A Y106
TATGGGACATGTTGTCTGCTCCTTCGGCAGCCTGCTTGAGATTCAACCCCTGAGACGGATACGTCCGCGTAGGAAAAAGAAATGCCTGGCCGACTGCAGTGCACGTTGGTGACTTTTGCTTGTTTCTTGTTAGTGTCGCATGTGTGCTTTGCCATGACATGCCATGACAGTCGCTTGTTCGTGTGTATCAGTGTTTGCCACGCTGCGAACGACCCCGAAACCTATAAGTTGCAGCAAAAAGTGTCCGCCCGTGCCCTATGGTTTTGAGCTGTGTGCTACAGGTACAGTGAGGTTTCCAGGGTTCCTGAACAGCGAAGCTTGTGCGAATGACTGCTAGTGCGTGTCTGCTGGCAGCTATGCTCTCTGTGTCAGCCAGCTGCATTTCTTTCGGAATGCTTGCGCGCACCGTGCATGCACCATACACTTGACACGCCACAGCCTGCATGGTCTGCTTCTCAGTGCAACGTCGGTGGGCTCACCGCATTTGAAAGCCCGCCCGCCCGCCCCTACTTTGCTGCCCGGTGAGGGCCTACTGTGGCCCCATGTGGCCGAGTGAGGTGTGTGTGTGTGTGTGTGACTCCGGGTGTGTGACTCTATTCCATGGTCAGCTGCAGCTGCAGCAGGCCTGGGGTGGTGGATGTGTGCGTTTTGGGTGTGTCTGCGTGCTTGGTGTGTAAGTGTTTGCGCATGTCCGCAAACAGAGTGAACAGTGAAGCACATGCTACTGTACTGTAAGGTGCCTCTGAAAATATTCTAGTGCTGTGGTGTGATGGAAGTCGTTCTCCTTGGAGGATCTGCCTGCGGCCCTGCTTGAACAGTTGAGGGAATCAGAAGATCGCTGTGTTCGTTTGCACGCGTGCACTAATGGAAAGTCCAACAGCCTCCTCCCAAGCCCCCCCCCCGTCCCCATTCCCCCCAATTCCACAACCCCCCTTCCTCTAAACGTTTGCTACCGGGTAGTGTTGGTGCTGCGCGGCCATGGGCTGGCGGATTGGGTTTCGTGCGAGTGTAAAACATAGCGGGTTGTATGCTTCATTTCGCTTCCCAGTAACATTCTCTTGAGCACTTCGGGTTCTGCCTTCGGCCCTGCTCCAGTCTGGGTGCTGATCCTTGCCGGATCCATCGACGGATTGGTTGCTGGTTCTCTCAACTGAGAGTCTCAACTTTCAGTGGCTATGTTCGCCCAATTGCATTTGCTGCTTGCGACGGCCTGTTGGGCCGTTGTTCGTGGGCACGCCTGTCCCGACTCGCGCGCAGGCTTCGTTCTCAGCGTGAGCTTTGTGTTTCTGGAGGCAAGTGGACGACCTGGCTGCGGACCCCATACATCGAACAGATATCCATTTCGAAGAAGGTACTGCGCGTTGCTGTTTGCTGAAATGTGCGGAGCCCATCAGACTCAGGATCCGATGATGCAGCGTTGCAAGCCCTGCTGTGGGAAGAGACGAAGGCGCTGTGCCCTGATGCTATGCCTGCTGTTCTAGAGTGGCTCAACGGTCTGTTCAAAGGCAGATATGCGGAATGCAGCCGGCGTGGCTGAAGAAACCGCTAGGCTCGAAGAAAAAACAGCTTCTACTCTTGCTGCTGGCAAAGCTCTCCGGTGTGACGTGGCTGTGAGTCTGGTGCTTTCATCTTGGCGTGTTGTTTTGTGCTCGTGCGCCGCAGTTTGCGAGCTGGTGGTTTAAGACAAGCGCATGCTCGTTGGTCTGAGTATGCGTGACAGCTGCGGCTATGGAAGCTACTTGTGCGACTTATGGCTGCAACCAGCTCGACATTTTGCTTCTCACCGGGCATGCCTCAACACAGAAAGGCCGGGTGCACCTGAGTCAGCAGGACTTGCAAGTACTCCTGCGGGGTGCAGTTGTGCTGGGCAGGAAGTGGGATCCGTCTGTGCCCCGTGTGTCCCACCTTCCCACCCTGTGTCTGCAGGGGGGCAGTGGTTCTCAGCAGCAGCGTGCAGCAGCTGAGTCGATGTATCAGCATCGGAGCTGATGTCATCTTTGTTGCAGATTTCAGAGTATTTGAGCTCTATGCGATCCACCGATTGAAAAAAAGTGGGGGAGCATTTTACGTGCACGTGCAGTACGATCACTTTAGGCTACACGTGTCCACCCTTGTATTGTGTTTGCTTCTGCAGGCTTGACTGAGTTCAGGTACCGGTGCCAGATTGCAGGCAGGTGGGTCGTCTACCTGCCTGCAGGACCATTAAGCGAATCTCTGCTGCCAAAAGGTGTCTGTCGCATTCTGACTGCGTCAGACTAAAGTGACAGTTCACTGCAGGGGTCCAGTGCCCCCTTTGTAAGGCTATTTACTACTGTTACAAGGGGTGGATTTATCATGCGTCGCGCGGCTTTTTTATGCATCGTTCCGCGTCTACTTGCGGAAACCAGGATTCAAGCCAGTCTGTATGTTTTATAGTATCTAGTACTGTAAACTAGCTGTTCGCCCAGCGTCTAGTTGGCGGATACCATGCTTGCGAGATCGAGCGTCTACATGGGGAATGCCTGGTTTTGATTTGCTGCTCCTTGAGTGTATGCCTGCGAAATCGGGCGTCCACATGCATGACTGCTGGTCTTGATTTGTTGCCACTGACGTGTTTCTTGAGCGGGTGCTTGCGACATCGAGCGTCCACATGGGGAATGGCTGGTTTTGCCATGCTAGTGGTGCGGAATAGCAGGAGGAGNGTTTCTTGAGCGGGTGCTTGCGACATCGAGCGTCCACATGGGGAATGGCTGGTTTTGCCATGCTAGTGGTGCGGAATAGCAGGAGGAGGATTTGCTGGTTTCATGAGAAACTTTCTTGTGTCAGCTGTTGCTATCGAACAGGAGTCTCGGGCACATTGTTTGCTCGGGAATCAACAACTCTCCCCTCGGCGCACCCACGCAATGCCTGTATCGTGAAACTCCGCGACATCTCCTGACAAGTGAGCTTATGCAACTTGGAGACTGCAAACAGCGTCCACGAAGGGGCTTGAAAACAGCGTCTACTTGGGAATTGCTGTTTGTAACGGCAGTGCATATACACGAAAAAGAGTCATAATTGCACTCAAGACCTGGCGTNGAGACTGCAAACAGCGTCCACGAAGGGGCTTGAAAACAGCGTCTACTTGGGAATTGCTGTTTGTAACGGCAGTGCATATACACGAAAAAGAGTCATAATTGCACTCAAGACCTGGCGTCAGCCACATATGCGACGATTTTGCACGTTCTTCACTGCTGCTGCAAACGCGGCGTCTACAAGAGTCTACATCGGGATTCGTATTCCCTGATGCATAATTTCGCCGTTGATGTATATTTGTTCTGACGCAGCGTCTGCATGGGGTGATGCATATTCCCACCGGGCGATGTAAGATAAATCCACTGGGTTGTACTACTGTATTTCTAACTGAAATCCATTATTGCCGGCCACACGAACAAAAGGTAGTGGTTCCGAGATTAGCCACTGCGTGCACAGTTGCCGACCTACCCCCTCCTCCAAGACTCCAAGAACCCTTGCTGAAATTTCACGGATCCTTCCCCCGCCCTGCAGGCTCTGTTGTATTTCGTGCGTGGGCTTGAAGCGTCAACCTAATAAAAGCAGGGGGCCTCAGGCGGGGTGCACTTTAGGGCATGAAGTGGGATCCGTGAGTGTCGAGCACCTTTGTGTTGCAGTTGACGCGACTTGTGCGCGCTGCGTGCGTTGCATCTGCTTGTGTGTTGAGCATTGTCGAGCGAGTGCCGTTGCTCGCCGTGCAGCAGGTTGCTGCGGATAGCAGATTCCTGCAAAGAAGTTTTGTTCGTAGCTGGCGGCCGGGCGTCGATGCCCCCGGGACATGTTACCCGCCCGATGGAAAATGAGTGAGATTGTTCGAGTGCTGACAGCCTGTAGGGTCTGAGTGACTTCAGGGGTTTCTGGCTTGTTGTGACTTGTGTGCGTGACGCGGCTAGGGCTAGGATGCCAACTTCATCTTGTTGACGTCGCTTTATTGCTCGCTGTCCGGACTGCCATTTTGGCTCAAAGTTGCAGCCTGTGCCCTGTGCGTGTGTGCAGATTGTTGCACGTTCGCTCCAATCTGGCAGTCCAGTTTGGCACACGGCTTGTTTTCTCGCGTGTCTTCTGTCCTTGCTTGAGCTTGTGCTGCGAGTAAAGATGGCTGCATCAGTTACCGTGACAGAGTCCGAATCGGCTGCTTCGGTGCCTGGTTTGGCTGACACCGTAGATGAATTATGGTTTCAGCTCCCGGTTCCCTTACGGGCTGAGCTCTCTCCAGTGCATGCCTACGCCTCGGATGCAGATGACTTAGCTTGGTTGTGCTTGGTCTTTGGTCAACTACAAGCGTGTGTTGCCGGGTGTACCAAGTTCAGGCGAAAACGGAGGGCTTGCTTGGATCCGGCTTTCCAGTACTTGGAAGTAAACCGGTGTAAGCCGGCCATGTGTGCGGCTGCCCCTGATACAATTCAGTGGTTGGTTTCGCTCTCTGGTGTGCGGCGCATTTCGCGACGCTTGTGCTTGCCTAAGTCTCGCCCGGAGGGAAGCCGCGTGGAGCTGGAAGCCAAAGTCTTGGCTCGTTGGAGAATCAAGCTAGCGGCTAGCGACCATCATGATTGATGCGAAACTCCCAGCGCTAGCCGAGGCCGATAATGCGGCAGAAGCTGAAAGACTGGCTCTTCGGCTATCCGGGCTCTTCTCGTGCCAGCACTCTAAAGAAGCATGTACAGCTGTGGTGTCGCTTCACCAGATGGCTGCGCGCTGTGTGCAACACTACTTGGCCGTGCAGAGTTTCCATGGTTGTTGATTTCATGAGGACTTAGCTGCACAGCCTTGCGGAATCGCTGTGCCGCAAGCCTTGGCTAGCACCTTAACATTCATGGAACGTACTGCAGATGTGCCAGCCGCCGACCGTCTCTCCAGCAAGTCTTTATTCCGCAAATCTGTTGACCAGATCACTTTGCGGTTGGAAGATGGCTCTGAGCCACCAAAGAAGGAGATTCCCCATCCCCTGTTGCTGATCGTCGCGCTGGAGCTTTTTCGTGGTTTCCGAATCTGCGCCCCCGCTAGTTCCGAACATTTGCTTGGGCCAAGCTTCTCCAATTTTGGTCCTCGTCCCGCAGCGATGATCTGGCGGGGTGGCCTGCCAGGGACAGGAAGTGGGATCCGTGAGCGCTGTGCAAGGCTTGAGCTGTGCTTTGTTGCTTCATGGAGTGATGCACGTCTGATGCACTTGGAGCTTGCTTGTTCGGNCCAGGGACAGGAAGTGGGATCCGTGAGCGCTGTGCAAGGCTTGAGCTGTGCTTTGTTGCTTCATGGAGTGATGCACGTCTGATGCACTTGGAGCTTGCTTGTTCGGATAGTGCTGTCTCTAGGTTGTCTCAAGGTTGTGCTTGGGATGTTATTTGTTGGGGAGGTGCTTGCTGGAGTGTTCTTGTTTTCCCACCCGCCCGCCCTGTGATTGCAGGGAGGGGGGCAGTCTTTTGCCAGCAGCAGCTGATGTTCTTTGTCAGCCGTCGAGCTGATGCCAGTCTTGAGCCTGGATCATCAAGTCCACACCGGGAAGAAAAAGAGAGCAGAGCGCGTGTTCTGGGCTACTCGTGTCCNTTGAGCCTGGATCATCAAGTCCACACCGGGAAGAAAAAGAGAGCAGAGCGCGTGTTCTGGGCTACTCGTGTCCTTTAGCTGGTCGTGCTTACGTGTTTGCTGGGGCGCGTTAGGATCCCGCCGGACTTTTGCCATCAAGCATCCGTTTCGACGAGAAGGGTCTCTCCGCCCAATTGCAACGCACAAAAACCTCAGGTCCGGGTAAGAAAGTCAAGTGGCTACCGATCTTCGTTGACATCAGTGCCACGTTTGCAAATGTTCCTTGGCTGTCGGTTGGTTTCGAGATCTGGTCTGCTGCCGACATGAGTTTTGCGCGGGGTTACTTGATCCCATAGCCGTCACAAGATTTGCAGTCTTGCGAGGTGCACGCATGCGTGTATCTAAGTGGGAAGTATGTGCGTAGCTGATGTGTGGTCTTGCGCATGTCTGTACTCGTGCAAGTGTCTGACATGTTTCATGTTTGCGTGTTGCAAGCATGTGGCTCTGCCTGCAAGGCTTGCAGGTGCAGGAGTGTTTGTATGCTACCTGCTTGCAAAGCCTTGCGTGAGCATTTTGCTTTTCCCCCCACCGCGACCCTGCAAAATGTGGGGGGNGGGATGTTCGACTCGGCCCTGGCCTTCTTTGAGGAGGGATCTCTTCTTGTTTGGGCCGTTCGAAGGTCGAGAGTCTCACTTGCTTTCGGGATTGCATGAGACTCGTCGTATCTCCACCGTCTCAGGGTCGAAAAGACAGGAGCACTGCATGTGTGCTTGCAAGTGATTGTGCTGACAGTCCTGTGCACTAGCTTTCTTGACTTGGTGTTGTGATTAGCTGCGTAGCTAAGATACTTCCCGCAAGCAGGTTTTTGCTGATTACACGGCAGTTTCTGCGTTGTCCGAACTGCTCGTTCCTGTCCGACTGACATGTCCCAAAACCTACAAAGCCTGTGTGTGCTTGTGGTTTTGCGTCGGCAGCTGCGTGCCAGGTTGTGTCTCCCTGTTGTGATTGCCACGTAGCGTGTGTCCATGATGCATGATGCTGCATGTTGACGCATGTGCAGGCCAGCAGGTGTTAGATAATGCTCTAGCGGTTGCCTGTGTGGCGGACACTTTGTGTGGTGTGTCTTCTTGTTTTGCCCCGCCCGCCCGTGGCGGGCGGTGTGTACCTTCCCTCATTCTGAAATGGACAAACGGTGCCGAGCATGGGCGGTCCGATAGATCATTTTCGGTCCGCGCTGCCCCAACTTAACCAGTCTTGCCGAGACCGCGTGCATTTGCAGCAGTGCATTAGTCGTCTGAGTGCAGCTGGCGTTCAGTCTGAGACAGTTGCAATAACCCCGAGCAGTGGGGTGCACGCAGTGTACGTAGTGACATGAAGTTGAGCGGAACGGCTCAAGACAGGAGCCGGTTGATAGATTCTTCTCGTGCCCACCCGCGCCACGAAATCGGTGGACGCGCGCGGTGCGTTTTGAAGGGCTGCTGGGCGGAAGACGCGTGACGCGAGGCCTGCCGAAGATCTCCATTCAAAAGAGAGTCCAGTGCAGAGCATAGCGCTGCCGTGTGTGTCGGCCAAGCTGATTTGAGCGTTAGCGGCGCGTGTCTGCAGCGACCCGTTCGGGTCGCCGAACCTGATGCTTCTTTCGCCATGCCGTCCATCGAGGGTTGTATGAGGCTTCAGATGCCCCGGCCTGTGCGCCTGCTGTCTTGGCGGGCAAAACATTTGTTCTTTCCTGATGCTGGTCTCTATGGTTGTGTGCGGTCTTCTTTGCAGCTTGACTGGCTTCGCGCAAGGGCAGCCGACCTTTCCAGATGTGGGCAGACAGCACTCTCATTGCAATTCTGATGAGTGGCTTATAGAGCTAGTTCTCGCGCTCATGATCAGGGGATTCCTGCGATCGTGAACTCCATCAGGACGGTGTTGCTTTTATGTTTTTACTTGCAGATCGGAGTGGGGTGCCAAACTGATCTGGCATCGGTGCCGATGCGTGAGGAAACGTCAGGAAGGCGTGGAGCAACCAAACCAAAATGAGAGCCAGATGCTGGTAAGGCGACTCGGTGAAATTATGGTCCTGCTCAAAACCGTTTGGACGAACTGCGTGCTCAGGAACACTTGAAGGTTTCGAGCAAGGAGCGCGTGCAGGCTTTTTGGTCCAGCAGTCTGCCGATGCAATCCACGCAATTGGCTTACCCTTATGCTTCTTTATCGTTTTGCCATGACAGCCCGTACTTCGATTCTAGAACTATCACTACCCCCTTATCCTTGAAATATTGGGGGGGGTCACATATTGAAATATTTCAGCGCTTCTTGCCAGAACATCAGCAGCTTGATGTTCAACAAAGGTCTATTTCAGGGGTCAGTGTCTGCTCCGGATGTCCAGAGCGTTCTGAAATGTTTCAGGCCCCACCTGAGAGCGGCGCCGAAGACTGCCTCGAAAGTTGCAATCGACATCGCAAGCATCCTAACACGCAGCCCGATCCTTTTGCTGGGGCCACATCGGACGGATACGGGAGTAGGCATGAGCATCAGAAAGCTGGTATGAGCGAACCATCGGCGTGCCCCCACCCCATGCCGCCCCGCTAAGCAGAACGCCACGGGGGCAGTGTAAGGATTGCTGGAGTGGGCAGAATATGGGAAGATACAGGTGAAGGCATGAGCATCAGAAAGCTGGCAACGTATGGGCCAACAATGTGCTATTTTGTGCACCTCACTCCGTAGCCATAGAAAGTCCTTCCGTGGCTCTCAGCCGACGTGACAGCAGCAGCTGCGCTGCGAGCACTCCTTGGAAGTATATATCTCGACAAGTGGCTGGGGGGAATGGGTTGCGGGGCAGGGTTGCAAGGCGCGTGGTTGTGTATTCCCCCCGTTCAAAAACTCCTTACACTGCCTCGGTAGTGTTCCGGTTATATAGCGGGGCGGGATAGACCACACCTGAATATACCACACACTTACGCACACAGTGACAGATGCAGCGAAGCTCTGGAAGTGCGCGGGGTTCACGTGCGAAGCGTGCCAGCAAGAGGAACAGGAGAGCCGTCTTACAGCCAAACATGTCTGCGTGTCGCCCGATGTCACATCCAAACGACCCGGTGAAATTTCACACATGTCCTCCCCCCGCTCAGAACAATCCCAAGCCATGCGGGTGAAATATTTCAGGCCTGGGAGGGGGGGTGGGGGATGTCACACCCCAATACACCCCCCTCCTCTTAAGAAGGTAGCGATCTAGAACTACAGCCTTTCCAGTCTTCAGCGACGAAGTTTCAGCTACTTAAAGCCGGCTATCGCCGGCTACAAGGACAGATGTTGGAAGCGCGACTTCTGCCCTTGTTGGATTTTCCTACCTTCCAAAGGAGTGTCTTGGTTGGCGCGGGCGGGTTCGGTTATTCAAAGTTTCGTGCGTAGCTCAGTGGCCGAAGGCATGGTTCCGTAACTTGGCCCGATCACCTGCCCTGTGGATGAGGGGTTTGCGGATGCACCAGAGCCGCTGCGTTTCTCTATTGTCACACACGTAGGAAGGCTAAGGTTCGTACACTCATTCATAGACTTGAACAGTACTTGAACTCAAGTTAGCGCAGGGCAAGTCCGCAGGACGGCCGATGTTTTCCAGGTTTGTGAAGGGCTTGTGCTGTGAGTTCTGCCATACTTTGCGAGGCAGATCTTTTAGCTGACGCTGAACTCAACGCTCTGCGTGCGTCCCTAATAAGGATGGACACATAGGGCCGACGAGATAGTGTACTTTTCAGGCGAAGACGTGAGTCAAGCAGTCGCGTGGTCCTTGAAGAGGTCGTCCACGTATCCAGCATCGAGTCTAGAGTCTAGAACACGTCGCAAAGGCGTGTGCACGCGTGTGTGTTTGCGCGTGTGGTGCTGTCGAGGCAAGCGTTTCTAGGTGGCTGCCCGCGGGATTTTGCCGACTGTCCCAGGGCATGGCGGAAACGTGCAGACGGCCAGACTTTGTTTTGCAGATTGCGTTGCTCAGAACCCATGGGTGGGGTGACCATGGTGCCAGGTCTCTGCGATCCGCCGCCGACTTATGCTGGTCTGTGTGGGCCAGTGAAGCTGTCAGATATGAGCCTCGCAGACATGGAGGTGCTTGAGTTGGTCAAGTGACGAGGGCAAAATCTGTCTGCTGCCTTTCTTTGAGCAGGATTTTGCGTGGAGGCCAGATATAGGACCTCACTCGAGTCACGGGACTCGAAACTCTAAACTCGGCGTCACGCCTATAAAGAGGTGAGCCTGTACTAATGATGAAGGTGCGAAGCGGACTTCCCGTGCCGGGCTCCTTGCCAAAAGGATGCGGCGATGTGTCCAGAGGCAGTTTGTACTAGTTTGTACGCCGCGCAGAGAAGCGTGCTCCCGTTTCCATGGCCTCAGTACGTCCTGCCAGGATTGGACAAAGATTCAAAGTGAGATTTCATGCAGGAAACTTGTGTGCTTTGTTAGCAGCGAATCGCTTGTTGTTGCTTTCAGCACTTTGCGTCGCCCCGCCTGGATACACCGGCAAGTCAACTCTTCTTGCAGGCCTGTGCGTGCTCCTGTGCTTAGCTTGTCTGTCGATTTGCAGGTGAGTGTTCGCCAGTCATGAACTTTGACGGTGTGTCGCTCATGCGAAAAGCTGAGTTCGCTGCGATGTGCCACTTTACCTGGCCCTGCGCGACTGAAGCGCCCAAAGCATCCGGTACGACGACGGGAGCTCAGAAGCAGGTTTCGCGTGGCTTACCTCGAAATGGGCCACTTTAACTTGCCCGCGCTGTGTGCAAAGCGAATTGTTGCGAGCCCAAGGCCCAAGAGCCGGATGTGTGCCGTTACCGCAAGTGTTCGCACGTGCCAGTTACCAGCTGACCTTGGCAACCGGCAACGTGGCGAACAGTCTCTTACGCACATAGTTTGATTCGCCGCCGCCCGTTTGTTCCTTTGCTGATGTGCCCGGCCGAATTGAAAGAAGATGGGGTCTCTTGAAATGGTTGGTTCGTCCGCGCCCCAACCCGCCCCCACCCGCCCGGACCAACCCCGCCCCAATCCCTGTTGATGCTCGAAGCAGCCTGCTAACCGGGCTGGCCTGCCAGGGACAAGAAGTGGGATAAGCAAGTGCTGTACATTTCTTGAGTTGTTTGCTGCATGAAGTGTGTAGCTTGCTTGTTTGACAAGCGCATTCTCAAGATGAACCACGGAGCGTAGCGCAGTAATGTTTATCCTGGTCTAGCAAAGCCAAAGGCGAAGCGAACTTGCAGCTTTCAAAGACAATGTTTTCCCATTTGTGATTTTACTATTTTGATTGTCATGTGATTGGGCGATGCTGTATTTCGCATCTCGAATTTTCGCATGATACATCAGTTGTTTCACGGTGCGATTTTGAATCATGTCACCCGGCGGTGTGTTCAAGGCTGAGCTAGCTAGAAAATTTTTCGATCAGCCTGCTACGCTCGGTGAACATCCTAGCAGGCTCCGGGCCCTGACTGCGAGGTTGTAGGCTGTCAAGGAGAAGCCTTTGTTGGCCTCCGGAGATGGAAGGTCCGCCGTCCCCGCCAAGTGACGAGACCAGCTACGAATCCAGTCTTGAGCTTTTGTTAGCAGTCACTTGCATCGGCTTCAGCTTGCCTTCAATCAGCTTCAGGCTTCCTTCCAGCAGCTTCAGGCGTCCCATCGCGACCTTCTTGATCGAGTTCCCACGTTGGAGCGTGGGAGGTCCCGGGATTCTGCCCGCCTGGCCTGGGTTGAGCATTGGATTGAGTTCGTGCGCAACCTTGCGCGCCGCTTAGGGGGCAAATGAGTGCTGAAGCCCTATAGTCTGAGGATGCCCCCGAGGCTGTTTAGCCTCTCGAGGCCCAAGCTTCCGACCCTATTGCACCTGAGGATTCGAACGGATGTTGGGGCGGTGGCAATGCCATCCCTGCTATAGCCCGATCAGGCCTGAGCATCCTGTTCAGAGCCCTGTGGGGGGTTTCTTGGAACAGCAGGATCAAGATCAGCTCGAGGAGCCCGTCACTGAGGAAGTCTTGGAAGGTTTGATGTGTCAGGCTACATTGCACAATATGCCCAGTGACGGCCCGCCGGCCGTCCAAGAGCAGCTCCCGCTTGAAGGCTTCATTTCGTTTGCAGCGGGCCCAGGTGACTGGCACGCCGTGAACTCTAGTCTGATCTTGGCACGACATTCACGTCAGTGCATGCCCTGGGACTCGTCCTTGTTCGAGGCTCTGAAGCTCCTTCGTGGTGCTGAGGTGCACTGGAGCAGCACAGCGTCATTCGGCGCTTATGGTACGAGGCGCACTCTCATGCTCTTGTTGACCTGGAGGCGCGCGCTTGGTGATGCCTCGCCCCGGGAGATACCGCTTGCTGAGCGTCTAACAAGACTCAAGCGACAGAGAGGCGAATTGAAAGGACTTGAGCTTGATGTGCATACTGAGCCGGGCCATGCCCTCGTCGACCGAGTGCAGGCGATAGGCGCAGACGGCAACATAAAGATTACGAAGCAGGCACTGGCGAGCTAAAGCTTCGCCGCTGCTTCCTTCGGCGTGCTCTGGCCTTTGACCAGGTGGGACTTGCAAGCTTCACTGCCATGGAGACCTGGCACAACAGGATGTTTCAAGCCCTTCTTGATGCCACACCGGCAGGATACCGCAACAACAGGATGTTTCAAGCCCTTCTTGATGCCCCACCGGCAGGATACCGCAACACGACAGTGCAACAGTTGCTTGCAGCAGATCAGAAGCTTTGGCAGGTGGTAGCCTCAGGAAAGCAGAGGTGACATCTCGATCAGTGTCGGCATGCCTGCCCCTTTGGGCCGCCACATCACGCCTGCCACGAACAATCAGTTTGTCATGTCTTGTCTGACTCATCTTCCCAAGCCTGCCGAAGTTCCGGGGCCCAGCTGGAGGCCGAAAGGGGCTGGTAAAGGGTTCCGATAAAGGTGGTGAAAAGGGTTCCAAAGGCAAGGGCCGAGGTAAGGGCAGGCAGAATCATAGCCAGTCGAATGCCGACGCCTCGTCCTGCGTTCGGGCTAACGACGAAGGCCGCTTCATGGCTTCATCTGCCCTTTCTACAATAAGGGGATCTGTCGCTTCCAGAAGCGCAAGCCGTGTCGCTTCGGAAAGCATGTGTGCAACTTCAAAGGCTGTGGAGCCGAACGGCCATATACCGAGTGCACACATTGACTAGCCTGCGATGCTGCTGAGGTACAGGCGGAGCGTCTTTTGCATCAGAGTCATCAGAGAGAGCCCATTACGGCTGCTCAGATGGCGAGCCTTTTGACGCCTTGCCACATGATCAGTGCGATCGGGATGCTGAGGGGCATTCCTTTTCCGCAGGGCTCTACTCTCGAATCAAGGTGAGCCTGAGCAAGGCTTGCCGGCTATTTCCCTTGACAGTTCCGGTTGTGAATCGGTTTGTAGCCTTTTTGCTGCCGGATGCTGTCTACACGAGTTTTGCTATTTTCTCTCAAGTCATGACCAAAGCCATTGAGACGCCCAGAATTCATTTTCTCCGAACTACGTCATTCCTTTGACACATGTTAAAGGGGGAGCCATCCGGGTCCAGGAAACCGGAGAACCCATCGAACTTCGTGTGGCAGAAGGGCCAGTACAATTCTGTGCCAGGCGTTATGAGCATTCAACACTGCCTTTCGAAGGCCGGCGCCTCGTCCTTGTGCTCTTCTCCTTGAAAGCTGCTAGCCGGGCCTCAGCTGCTGACAAACACAAGCTTTTAGACCGAGTCGCCTTTATTTGCAAAGCGTCCGAGCCCAACGACCTTGAACCTAGCCAGTTCAAAGCCCAGGCAGCCCTCCGAAGGAAAGTGCTAATGCAGATGAAAGGTACTTACGAGGCCATGAAAGCCGAGACGACCGAGGAGGTTGCTGCTGGCTTCCTCACTGGCCCTTACCGCTCGGAGCAAGAGGTCAGTGACCTTCTGCGGACTGAGGAGTGCGCTTCCTCCTGCGCCAGGGTGAAGACTCCAAAATAAGATTTTCGTCCCGGAGCGGAGCGCAGGGATAAAATCTTTATTTCTCTTTTGAACTCAACGGTTTGTCTCTGCTAACCGAGTGCACCAGTTTTCTTAAACATATTTTTCCCTTG
>BGNK01004316.1:1731-52843 GCA_003297005.1 Symbiodinium sp. clade A Y106
CATGCAGTTTTCATTGCTTCAGAGTTTCGCGCGTATGCTTCAAGCCAGTGGATGCCCTTTTCAACAAACATTTCAAGTGGGTGCCTGCTGTTTTCAAGTCCCTGAAATCAGCACTCATGCGTGGGTGTTTCCAGTCAATGACTTTCCTGGACCCGCACGTTTGCCACATGAAGCATACCAGTGGATTCACTGTACAGATGTGGACGGCTCCATCGGGGTGTTGGCAGCTGGCAGAGTGATTAGGACTGCAGCTGAGACATTGGAGCTACGGGATGAAGANCTCCATCGGGGTGTTGGCAGCTGGCAGAGTGATTAGGACTGCAGCTGAGACATTGGAGCTACGGGATGAAGATGAAAGCTGGGGTTTTTTCGGCCGCGTCTTTTCATGGCCTGATGATGCTCCTGCTCTTCAAAAGTGGATTGGCCAAGCACACTGGTCAACTAAGAATGCTGCGGGCATTGCATTCAGCGGAAGAATTGGCGGCCATCACGTACGTGGACCATCCGCTGACACTGCCTTAGAGAACAGTCTGTGTCGCTTTCATCCGCTTGTACACAGCACTCACAGCACTGCCAAAGACCGTCGTTGGTGCATACGCGAGTGTGCCGCCCGAGTGGACTTCATCTATGTTCTATGTCGTGATTCTGATTCAGACTACCCAGCCGTGTCCCAGCTTTCCAGCGTTGATGGATGGTGGCAGGCTGTCGCTGTCATGATGCGATCGAGCACCAACATGGCTTGAGCAGGCACTTGAAAGATGGACACAGTGCCACTCTGACACATGCTGTTCGTAGNTTCCAGCGTTGATGGATGGTGGCAGGCTGTCGCTGTCATGATGCGATCGAGCACCAACATGGCTTGAGCAGGCACTTGAAAGATGGACACAGTGCCACTCTGACACATGCTGTTCGTAGATCTGAACAGCGCCATTTTGTTATGCCAAGCGTGTGTGGTCCTGATGCGGAAGCAGCGGCAGGATTGCACATGAACAGACAATAATAAAAAAAGGCGTGATTCAAACATTGATGAGTGCTGAGTGTCTGACCTTATTGATCTGAACAACGCCATTTTGCTACAGCAATCTTGTCGCTTGGCAGGTTAGACAGAGTGGGGACAGCTCCATTTTGTTACAGCAATCTTGCGGCTCGACAAGATAGACAGAGTGGAAACAGCGCCATTTTGTAACAGCAATCTTGTGACTCAACCAGATAGACAGAGTAGAAACTGCGCCATTTTGTTACGTAATCTTGTGGCCCGACGGGATAGACAGAGCGGAAACAGCGCCATTTTGTTACAGCACTCTTGTGCTCGACAGGATAGACAGGGTGGAAGCAGCGCCGTTTTGNGCGCCATTTTGTTACGTAATCTTGTGGCCCGACGGGATAGACAGAGCGGAAACAGCGCCATTTTGTTACAGCACTCTTGTGCTCGACAGGATAGACAGGGTGGAAGCAGCGCCGTTTTGTTACGGTGTTCTTTCTTGGTCGTGTTTTTCTGGCCTCGGAGGCAATGCAACAGTATCAAGTATTGCTTTGGAAAAAACAGCGCCATTTTGTTACAGCAATCTTGCCTTCAAGTTGCCAAGACATACAAGCTCACGAGTTGGAGTTTTTGCAGATGCTTGTAACCTTGCACTTGTCTTGATTTTCATGTGTCTGTTCCGCAGCCGTCTCCGTTCTTGAGNTGACTTGATAAACTGTTGCGTGCTTGAGAAACCGTTGCGTTGTGAACCTGGCACTGCATGTCGGCTTGAGAACCACTTGCTTGATGAACCTTAACTTGCTTGACTTGATCAACTTGATTTTACCAACTTTGGAAACCTTTAGATTTTCATTTGTTTGCATGGCATGAAGTGGTTTTGCTTGGATTTTGCGCTTTTCACACAACGGACTGTTTTGCAAAACTTTCTCACAGCAGTACATGATTTTCTACATGTGCCGGATTGTTCTTCATCTTGATTGAACCCCACCACATCCCAAAGCATGACTCATGTTTTTCTGCTTCCAACCAGTCCATNGCAAAACTTTCTCACAGCAGTACATGATTTTCTACATGTGCCGGATTGTTCTTCATCTTGATTGAACCCCACCACATCCCAAAGCATGACTCATGTTTTTCTGCTTCCAACCAGTCCATTAGGTTTTCATGTCAAGCTTCATGAAGTGAAGCTACGAGGATGTACATCAAGATCTTGCTCTTGAACCTTGTTAAGTCATGTGGCCATGGACATGCTGAGTTTACGTCTGGCTCGATTGGAGATATGCTCGCCTACATGTTGGTCCCGTGGTGTTGAGTTTCTCTGCTAGGTCCTAGGTCTCTTTACTTCAAGGGTCCATTTCCTACTCATGTTTGCTTCGNGTCTGGCTCGATTGGAGATATGCTCGCCTACATGTTGGTCCCGTGGTGTTGAGTTTCTCTGCTAGGTCCTAGGTCTCTTTACTTCAAGGGTCCATTTCCTACTCATGTTTGCTTCGTAGTGGTGGGAATTGTCCAGTCATGGCCGCTCCCAGTACTACATGTTTCACATGCGAGTGTGGGCGCCAATATGCCTGCGCTTCACTTGCAGCTGCAAGGGTTACCAAGTCTCGGTGTCACGCNGGTGGGAATTGTCCAGTCATGGCCGCTCCCAGTACTACATGTTTCACATGCGAGTGTGGGCGCCAATATGCCTGCGCTTCACTTGCAGCTGCAAGGGTTACCAAGTCTCGGTGTCACGCGAACCATGTGCATGATGCTTCTATTCGGCTTCAACGAGGCCTCATCACGATGTCCAATATTTTATGGGTAGTGCTTTCTCATCACAGAGGCAAACATAACGCGACGGCTTTGAGACACCAGCTGGTGCAGAGCGGAGTTTCATCGACCTTGATTTTGGTCAAACACGGTTTCCGATTCGGTGATGCTAAACAAGGTCGTCGTTCCATCAAGTATAACCAGATTGCTATGTTTTCATTCCTGTTCAGATGGCTTCCTGCTGTGTCGAAATTCCTCTGCTGCACAAAGCGCTATTCGTGCAGTGGTGTACCTGGAATGCACGGCGAGAGGGACTTGGAAACATGTTCGAGACACTCTCCCGGGACGGCCACTCAAATTGTTAGGGTACCGCAAGTTTCATCATGCTAAACCACAAAGGAATCGACACGGCAATCCGGTGGTGGAAGGATCCAAGATGCTGGTTTGTACTGGCGCTTCTATGGTTAAAGTTAGAGCTCTTTGGAAAGTGCACTCGCGCCTCGGACATCTTGATCTCTGGCTGAGTAAAGTTCTCAGCCCCGATTACAGTCACATTCCGCCTGTTTCCTTGAAGACACACGTCCGTGTGCGGGGGTAGTGCCGCTGGCGCTATCAAAAGAAAGAAGGAAGTGCCAGGCAGACTGCCGATGAAGCGGCGGAAGACAGCTCGGTGAGACTGCCAGCTTGAAGANTGCCAGGCAGACTGCCGATGAAGCGGCGGAAGACAGCTCGGTGAGACTGCCAGCTTGAAGACTGACCAGCACCCGTTGAGTTCTTAAAAAAGTTTGAGTTGCATGTTCTGCTGATCTGTGCCATGCGAGACTTATCTCTCCGACAGAGACGCAGCTGCTGCAGATGCGAGGGTTTTTGCACTTGAAGCGTGATTGATTGCAACCTTTTGAAAGCAGCAATGATTGTACGAAGTTCTGAAGATGTGAACGAAACAAACTTTCTGAAGCTGCAGGACACGACTGATTTTGGATGATCGGTGTACATCACATACTGCACGCAGCGACATAATTCGTTTTAGCACTTATGTGGTGACACACGCAAGCGAAATCTGCTGAAGTTCCAATGGGATGACTGGTTTTGTAGTTTTTGCTGACGCAAGGACCTGTAGGGAGTTCCGGAATTTTTCTGCACTGCAGCAGGTGATACATACCCTGCACGCGCTCTTCACATCCAGCCCTCGCGGCTTATTGTGTGTGCGGACACCTGTTTACCAAGGATTCAGCTAGTAGAGACCGCACAGGAAATCCTCCAACAACATTCGAGAGATTACAGTGACATCAGATTTTCAGTCGTGCAGGGGCTGCAGGGGGGCTGTCTGCCCCACAGAGGTGACAGCCCAACGAAGAGGCCTCTGTGATGGCACTGACATGAGTTGAGGACGCTCAACTCACGTTGGACGTTTTCGACTTTCGTAAATAGCAGAACTGTGCAGCCAAACTGGCAAGCGCTACGTTGTTACGGAAACATTTCCGTGGTTGCTGAGTATGTATGACACATCTTTGCTTGGATCCAGCTTTTTTATCGTGGGAAACTGCTTTGCAGTCCTTTCGAAAAGCCAAGATCGGTTGCAAAGAACTCTCTATGATTTACCGCCACAGAAACTCATCAATGATNTCGCATGTTTTTTTCATGTCCTGAAACATGATGGCGAAACTCAATAGTCAGCCCTGGCGGCTAAACCTGTCTCTGAGTCGGTGCAGTTGTTGACACTCAGGGGAGGTTGCACGAGTGTGTGTGTGTGTGTGTGGTGTGTGTGTGTGTTTGTGTGTGTGTTTGTGTGTGTGTGTGTTTGTGTGTGTGTGTGTGTGTGTGTGTGTGCTTGTGGAATATATATTTGTTATAAGTTATCGTTTCGATTTCCGACGATATGGCAGTTTTCTTTACAGTAGTATGTTACTATGCTACCATAATGGCGCAGCTAAACACTGACTTAGTGCATCCAGACCTTGGTATGACATTGATGTTATGGTGTGGAATTTTGCTCTCATATTCATAAACTGATGCTGCAATAAAATCTCAGTTTCTGAGGCCAGTATGTTGCAATGTTACTTTCCTTGTCGGTCGTGGTGTCATTGTGTCACTCTTCAAGTTCAAGCTGTTAAATCATAGTAATGCGCCCATATATGAAAATGATTGTGCTACTGCTTTGTGATGAAATTTGTGTGGGATTACACGCATACATTATTATTGCATTGCCACATCGTTATCGTGTTAGTTCCCCAAAGTAGTGTATTACTATCCTGGTTTATGTAATGAAAATATCACAGTGTACTCTGCGGCGAGAATCTTGTGTCAGCACATTATTTGACTTCTTTTTGGCACTCTACAACTAGATAATGGAAGCATTTTGTTTTCGCGCTGCATGCTTGTGGTACTGTCCCATCGAAGTATTGCACTACAGCTTGCTGTCTAAACTTCAACCTTCAGCAGCTCGCTCCGCAGACCCTTCACTTGCGATCTACTGCTGCGACAGTTCCTAAACCCAAACATACCTGAGTCCTAAACCCCTGGAGCCCGAAACCACATTAAATTCTGAAGCCGGCCCGAATGTGACGTTGTGACATTCTCCGCGCCGGACATCTACATGTGGCCGTGGCTTCACCACTATTGACTTCACCACTATTAGCTCTTTCTACTCGAAATCCACGGCTTATGACAACACGCCAAAAATGAAATTGAACGAGCGAAGCCAAAGCAATGGCGGGCCGGGCAGAAATAAAGCAATCCTCGCAATTAGCCCCTAGCCCCCAGCCCTGAAATCGACCCAAGGAGTCCTTGGCGGAGGCTGACGCGAGCTCAGGAGCCTGGTGTTCAGCTTGTCGAGGGCTCTGGGGTCATTTTTGTTGGGGCTTCGCGCTTTTAAGGATTACCGCTCAAATTATTGGCTTCAGAGCTCAGGGCTTTCAAGCAATTTTTGCACGCATGGTCTATCTGTCGTGCTTCTTGCTGCCAAAGCATCTCTGCGGACGACGGCTTTCTACTCCTATCGCCACTGCTACCTCTCCCTTACTGCTGCTGCTCCTCATCCTGCTCTGCGTCCTCACCTTCTTACCTCTTTCCGATACTGTTGGCACCATCACCACTGCCACCAGCATTGAAGATAATCGCAGCGAGACGAGGAATCGTTCCTATCACCAAGGAAAAACCTGTAGAGTCGAGCGACCCCCACGGCTAGGAACATGAAACCTCAAACTCTGCGGCCCTACGGTCAGGTACTGCAAAATTCGAAATCCAAGAAACGATAACTAGGTTCTACAACACATGATTTACATCAGACGACCTAGGAAGGCTGCAAGCCATCCAAGGAGACAAAGCTTCGGCCATCACTTTCTCAGCGATTGCCATAAAATTGATGACTCAGTGCTTTGGGCATGAATCCTGGAAAAGCAGCGTGGAACCGAACCCCAAACTTGGGAGCCTGAAAGCAGATTGTGAAGCCTACACGTTCCTACACCATCTGAACCCTGAAATCTGACCTCCAACCCAACCGGAAACAGTACACCCCATGCAAAACACAAACATTCACAACAACCCGAGCCCTGAGTCCTGCAAACCCTAGGCCCTAAGCCACAGCACGGGCCGACGGGCTCAGGCACAGGCCAAGTTCAGCGGGGGCAGCGATGGTAACTGGGGAGTTGAGAGGGTTCAGGCTTCGGCGCCTGTAGAGGTTTGGCGCTTCACACTATGAGTTAGATTCTAGGATTCAGGGGTCTCTTAGAGATGTATGCGCTCTTGCTTGTTCTTCGAGTTTGCTGATGGTGGTCATGGTGGTGATGGTGGTGATGGTGGTGATGGTGGTGATGGTGGTGATGGTGGTGATGGTGGTGATGGTGGTGACGGTGGTCACGCAAGTGGCGGAAGTGAATTTTGTTGGGACTGCTGCTGGGGTTGATGTTGTGTTTGTTTTCTTGTTGCTGTTGATATTGATGCCGTTGTGTTATGGCTGTTTCTTTTACATTGATCCCACTGCTGATGGTGTATGGAAAGCTTCGTGCCTCTGGTACTCCATTTCCAGCCTGAACCCAAGCATGTAAACTAGAATACACCCCCACCCCAACCCCAAATGTCATTGCCTTCTAGATTCTGATTCATGAACCCCGAACTCGATAAGCAAGCCCTCAAAGGGCAGCGGAGTCGACAGGCCTTCGGTTCGGGTGGCCGCATGCTTTGGCCGAACTCAGCGGAAGCTTCTTGGAGTTTGGGCTTGAGGGCTTCAGCCATCAGGGTTCACAGTTTGCGCATGGGGGATGATGCGGATTAAGCCTTGGATATCGGGTAAGGGGTTTACTTACGGCTCAGGGTTGAAAGGTTTTCGGCTGCAGCCTTGGGTACAATAGGGCGTTGGGCTTTGGCATTTCAGGCTGTGGGCTCTGAGACTCTGTTCAGGTCAGGGGTTCAGCGCTTGCGGGTTTCAGGCTTAGGGGTTCGGCTGAAATTTCAACCCTGGGGGCTGCAGGGTCGGCGAAGTGAGGCTCAGAGGTCCCAGCTTTGGCATCTAGGGAATCGAGCACGGTTTAGGGGTTTGGGGTTTGATCCATAAAGGGCCTAAAGGCTTACAAGCATTGCAGGGCCAGGTCTATAACAGCTGTGGTTTTGGAATTTAGGATTTTGGATACAACCCAGAGCGCTAATCTCTTGAAGAAGAACTGTCTGTGGAGAAGGGACCTGCCTGCGTGCCCTGCGGCCACCGGGGAGGTACGGCAGCCCTTGGAGAGCTGGACTTGGTGACTAAGGCATCTTAAGGCTAGGGTTTGTGTAAGGTGAAGGGTTACGGCGGGGTAGGAGGTAGGGAAGGGAAGTTTAGGGTGTGTTGGGACTTCGAGGGGGCCTGTATAGGGTTCGGGCTGGCAGTACCCATCACCCCACTGTTGCCGCGGAAATCCGTATTGCTGGCATGAAGACATAGCCACGCAGCAATCATGTGGGGTAGGGTGAAACAAGTCCTCACGGAAAAGCTGCGGAAACTACGAGTCAAGCCCTGAAGCCAAAACCTGCAATCCCTCAATCCCCTGAAAGACGTTCCGAGAGCGCTGGCCCCGGCAAGCCCCAAACAGGCTTGAGGAGGGCACGCAGGAGCAGCGGCTTGCTGGGGCATCTCCTGGCAAGGTACAATCCGTGGACATGAAGATATCCCCTGTACACTTTAATAAACCCTATATATGCCCTAGAGAGTTTAGTTTGTGTCGTAGGGCACTCGTGGAGGCCTTCGGGCCTCAGGGGCAAGGCGAGCCTCAAACGCTCAGAAGTTCCCGATTCAAGACGACCTCAATGTCCAGGTCAGACCGTCCAGACAGCAAGTTCCCGAGCTCCCAATTAAAAGGAATGAACGTGATGAAAGCAAAAACAAGAAAACGAGAGGAAGACTCACTCAAGACTCAAAACCCAAAACGCGCAGCACAGTGCGACTCCGCAAGATGCGTGGCGAGACCCTCAAGCAGATTTGCCTCTCTTTGCGGCAATCGACTTTCGATTTTGGAGTGGTTTGGGGTTGGGGTTGGGGCTAACGGGGTCTAGGGACCTAAACCTCCCTGCTCCCCACAAAAAAGGACGACAGTGCAGAGCTTACCTTCGAGCCATCGTTCCAGGAAGGTCCCGCCTGGTCCCAGGTCTCCTGACGGTGCAGTTAGGCCCCAAACTCGAACCCAAGCCTTCACCCTCATCATCCCTCATCAGGCTCTGCACGCCTTGGATGGCTCTTGTGCCCAGGGCTCCGGCTTCAGGCTACTTGCAGCTACTTGCAATTGCAGAAACAAAGTTTGGAGTTCAGGGTTTACAGTTCCGGGTCTTAGGTTGAAGATCACAAGATCTCTACCCCTCGAGCCTTCAGAGCGGTAGCCAAACTCAATGATAGCAGCTGCTATACAGGTGGAAAGAGCTGCGGCTGTGAAAATCACAATTTGTAACTTCCTCCTCAAACGAATCAATGCGCGCCTGGGAGCTGTCCTTCCATGCAGAAGGACCCGCCTCATCCCAGGTCTCCTGGTACAGGGCTTTGGCTGGGTTCATTGGGGGTTGTATTTACCGAAGCTTCGGTGCAGAAGAGGTCTTGGCCTTTGGACTCTTGCTTGGAGAGCCTTGTTGTCGTGCTTCTGGCTGCACTTGCTTCAGGATCCTCGACTCTACAAAACCACGACATGAACAATCTAAAAGGCCGACAAGGTCTGACGATTCCAGCGCACCTTGAACTCTAAAAGCTGAAGCCTCGAATGTCCCAGACCTGCGCCATTCCAGCGCGGAAGAAAGAGGAGACCATGATTTGTACAGACCCCAGCACTTCCATTCTCTAGTGCCGGTGACCCTGAACCTTAGACCCTGTAACTTGTAAGCGCAAGCCCTGAACCCCCTAAACCCTAGTCGTGCAAACGTAGACTTAGACCCTTCCTGGAGCTCAAGAGCGCAAGAACGTTTCTGCTCAACCCCTGAGCCCTGGAAAGGCCCCAGACATGGAAATCCGAACACGAGACCAAAAAAACCCTACAATCCCAACGACTAAAACCGTGAATCCTGAACAAGCAAGAGCAAGACCCACCTGGCCGTCCTTCCAAGCTGCAGATCCCTTCTGGCCCCAACTTTCCTATCAGATTGGATTCAGGTTTCTGTTGGTTCAAGGTTGAGCAATTAAATTTGGGCTTTAGTTCAGATTGCTTAGGGTTCTTAGTGATTTCTTTTTTAACAGTGGGCATCTAGTTCGGGGCCGAAAGGGTTTCGGGTCGACTCTCGGTCTTTTCGGTGTGTGGACGATGCCGGCTGAGAGCTCAAAACTCGCCCCGGCAACGAAGCCAATGGACATGGAAGGCAGTACGATAGACGGTGCAAAGCAATGCAACGCGGCAAACACTGTGTGAAGTGTGGTGGGATAAAAAGGCCCGCGTACCGCTCCATTGAAAAAGATGATGCGACGTTGCCTTCTTACTACAACTGCTGTTCGAGCAGTCGTCGTTGTGACCACGGTCGGTCGCAGATCGATTTCGAACCGCTGATGCTGCAGCAGGATGCTTGATGGCCGATGATCCTCCCCCTCATCAAGTCATGCCGGCCTGGGAGCTGTCCTTCCAGGCAGAGCTCGACTCCCAGGTATCCTGGGACTGGGACTTTCTCAGGCTCCCTACACTCCCCAGACCGTGAGCTGCGTGTGTTTAGAAACACTGCAAAATCAACACAAGAGTTGTTTCGAAAACGGTTTGAGAAGTTCAATCGCAAGATATGCGAGCCTTACTTTTCTGTTGCTTTGAAAACTTGTCCATCAACATCTTGTTTTGCTACATTACCACACTAGCTCACTAGCTACATGATTACTATTTACCATCTTCTGGTTTACATTTGCCCAGAAATTGTGCAATCGGTTCACCTGAAACTCACACATCGGCTCAACACAACAGAACAATAAAGGCAGCACGACAACTACTTTCAAATTTCATCCTTCACCTTTGCTGAAGCTCTGTGATATAGATCTAGCCCTTACACCCTAAACCCTGAGACCCCTACAAATCAATAGGCTCCTGGAATGCCGCCCTGGCAGCCACCGTAGAAGGATCTGACGCCTGCGGCGGAGCCTGGCACGGGTTTGGGGCTTTCAGGGTTTAGCGTTTACGGAAGGCGGTTGATAGTTTATAGAACAATCTTGTTATCATAGACTGCTTGCGTGAAGGAACGTCTGAGTTCTACTCTTGGCCATTCAAGTCTTGCTGGTCCTGATAGTGCTTGTCTTCCCTGTAACCATGCCGTGATACCAAGAAACTTAGTTCGCTCATGCAAGCGACAATGTCACGATTAGTGATACCAGCAAGAATGAAAATCATCAGCATTAGTCATTCCGACCTAGATTGTCGGTGTGAAGCCGGCAGGACGTCTCTGCCTTTTTGATGCAAAATCGACCCCGTGCTGATTTCGCTCGACCGTCAACTTAAAGCGCAAGTTCATCTCCTGCAACCCTGCACTATGTCTACTCATGAGAAGCAGAAGGTCACAAGGTCATGCAGCCCAATGCAGCAGACTTCAACACGCGCTTTGGGTTTGGGATTTGGTGGCTTGGGCATAGGGCAGGGGGCTAGGTCTCAGGGAGTCGGAATTTCATTCTGCCCTGCACCACACCCCATGATGCAGGTGCTCTCCAAGACGCGCCTACGGTGGGTTCGGGTCTAGGGCTGAGGGATCAGGATTTCCTTTTGGTTTGCGAGGGTTTCGGATTGAGTTTAGAGTGATGAACCTGCCTCTGAGCTTGGTTGCCAGCCCACGGCCGCTGCTTGCGGCTTGAACTGCATCGAAGCTTCGTGCTCCCCGTCCTTTCAAGGGCAGAACGTGCGGGAAAGCCTCTCACTTTTCCATTCGTGCGGGTTTTGTGGTACATGTTGAGTTTCGCGGCTCCACAAAACCTATTCAAACACTTGCATTCCACACCTCCAAACACTTCAAATCTGAACCCACCGTTGCCGCTTCCAGTGCGACCTCTCGCTGGGATAAACTCGAACTATGTATGGGAAAATCTGATCCTCCAGACTCTGATTTCGTGAACTCCCAAGCCCACCCAGCCGTACGCCATTAAAGCCACTGCCTCGACGGCGTCGTTGACGGTGTATGGTTTGAGCTGCTCAACCCTCCCCCGACCTGAAGGATTGAACGCTGGGGTCCTGGGCTCGGGACCAGTGGCCCGTCGTCTGAAACTGTTGCGGCAAATCCTGGAGAGCTGCGACGGTGTGCAGAAAATCACGAAGTGAACCTTCAACCCTTTGAGGTTTACGCCCTTAGGCTTAGGGTATGCCTGGATACCAGCACTTATGCCCTCAACCCTCAACGAGGGTTTGGGGCTTAGGGGCAAACCTTGAATCAAAGCAACCCATAGGTCAAACCTTAGACCACACTTCGGTGGTTTCGGGAACCTTGCAGAAAATCGAGAAAGTGTCAAAGCCAATGCCGAAATGCCCTTTTGCTGGGATATACATGCGACCCGTGTGCAAAACTCTGCTGTCCGGTCGATGTCTTGGCGACTTTGCATAAGGCGCGAAGGGGCCGTGGTTAACATGCATACGGGCTTCGGATTGCATTTAGGATTTTGGGCACGCACCCTCACGCAAAGAGAAAGAGCCAGCTCTGGCGTAGGGTTTAGGGCCTAGGGATCTGGAGTTTCAAACCTACTGTGGCTGTGGTTTCTGTGTCGTTTGTGTCGTTTGCCGGGTTTTAGGGGGTCCCACCTTGAGAGCTGCCACTCTGGGCCTAAATAAATCACCACCTGCATTGGGGCTTTGTCTGCAGTGGAAGCGAAACCCCAAACTCGTTAACCCGACGGCCCGAAGCATTGATCCCTGTCGGGAGCCCACCACCCTGCACCCCAAACACTACAGTCACTGCAGTCACAAAGCCAACCCGAAACAATAAACCTACTCGCACAGAAGCCTTGTAAAACCGCCGACAAGCCGTCAAGCAGTACCACGGCCTGCAAAAAACCGACCGGAGAACCTGTACTGTAAGCGGTCTTCTAGACCCTGTCAGTCCCTACATAAGCCATCTTCAAGCGACGGGCAGCCCTCTCCTTGTGAGGCATCTGCTTTGGAAGAGCCGGCCTGTGACTGCTGCGCACTTGAGGCTCAAAGTTGGAGTTGCGCATGTGGGCTTGCATTGCCACCTGCTGTGGAGGATTTTCGTGTGACAGGGTTTGCCTGTCGGATAGGGTAGTATGTCAGGCAAGGGTGTCTCTCAAAGTGGTGGTTTCAGGATTTCTTGTGTTGAGCCGATCTGGCTCAGCTTGTTGCTGCGCATTCTCCTCAGGTTCTTGCTCCCACATTCTCTTGAGAATCTGGGCTTCAAGCTGCTACCTCTTTCTCTGCCAACAAGTTGGACAGGTTGTGGAACGCTCTGTTTAGACTTCAGGGCTGAAGTCTTGCCTTTACCAGGCTACAGGGTTCATAGTACTCCTAATGTTGGGTGCGGCGGCGATAGAAAAGTGATGGTAAGCCTATGTTCGGAACTCAATCGGCACAACAGACCCTAATCTAACAAAATCCTAAGCCACCGCTGAATCACAAATCCTGAGAAGGATTTCCTTCTCTCAGGTTTCTTTCGAGTGTTCCTCTCCACGTTACAGGCCCACGACGGTTCAATGTTCAACCTAGGGAGTAGGCTTCACGGCTGTCGGAGTTAGGCCCGAGGGTTCCATGACCAGGGTAGGAACATCACGAAACGCGTGGGCTGCCAACGCAATATCAAAATGCTACTATACGGGTAGGGTTTCGAACGGAAGGTTTTCACACTTCACGATTTGCACCGAGGGTCTGGGCCTGAGTCCTGAATTCCAGTGCGACCAAGGAGCGCAGGAGCTGCATGCATGAGCCTCAGGCCCACTTCACAACATCAGAAAGACTGAGCTGCAGACCAAGAACCACACAGCTTCACCCTGAACTGTTCACCTGGAGCCGAAGCGAAACTTTACAATCTGACCTCAACCTCGTGCCTTAACGCCGAATTCTGAAACCTCGAATCATATACACCCTAAGACCAAACCCCTACAACGTAAACCTTACATCCTAACCCCCAAACGCAAAAGCTTGAGCCTTTAGTTGCAGCCCTCCGATGATTACTGATTTCGGCCGTTGCATGCTTGAGGGAAGCCTAAATCCTACCGCTGTATGGCCTTCGGGTTAAGCGCATAGGGGCTAAAGGATAATACCAGTATTGGATTCTCAGCCCTTTTTGCGAAGGTTTCTGGATTTGGGGTCCGGGCAATCAAAAAGTCTGCATAATACCATGTTCCCAGTGCAAAGAGGCTTACATCCTGTGCGCACGTCGTGAACGCTCAGTTAAGCCCCTGAAAATCATCCACAACGTCTGTGGCGTGACATCCCTGCACCACCTAATACCAACCTGGAGGGCATGCGAACCATCAAACCAACGTCAAAATCCTGATAGTTCGTTGCCTCTCACTCTTGTTGCACCTTCTGTACCTGGATTTGACAAGCCAAACACAAGTTGTACAGCAGTGAGAATCGAATAAAGACTTCCTCACAGCTCCCTTGGCCACCTTTATCAAGCCTTCAGACTTCAGCCTTCACGAAAAGAGGAACCCCTAAACCCTAGGGTGCAAAACTGAACTTCAATACCCTGCCAAAGGGCTGTTGAAGGGTCGCGGCCTTGGGTTGGGCTGCATCCTCAGGGCAGACACTGCTTTCTCTACTATGTTGGATCTCACGATTCTTGAGCTCTTACGATGCAGGGTTTGCGAATTCGGATGTTTTCGGCGTTGACACTTTACGTTTGAAGCTTGGACAATTCAGCTGAGGGCTGAAGGTTTGAAGGGTTGCTTCACGTGCCTTTCGAAACCCACACCCGTAAACCCGAGACTACAAACTTCGACCCAAAGCAACCTCGACACCAAGGATGAACGTGCACTGCGATCGCCTTCCAGGGTCCTGCACACAGCAACCGAAGATCCTCACCCGAAATCCGAAACCCTAAACCCTCGAAATCCTATACTTTGACCATTTCTTTAGGCCAAGCGTCAAATTCTATCAGTAATGACCATTGGAGAACCCCAAAAAGGATCCCAATAAAGAGAGAACCGATAGACACCTTGTCCTGCAAAAAACATCTTAAAGTACCAAGTCCTTGAATCACGGTTGCTTGCTGAGCTCTGTTGGCTTCCGGTTTAGGTTTTGGAATTCAGTGGTTTAGGCAACCGAACGCGGCAAGGTTCGGCTTAGAACTTGCAGATCTCTGAGCCTGGGGCCCTAAACAGCGGCAGTCACGCGTTTCGAGCGTGGCTAAGGGGCTTCGAAAGGTTTATAGCGACGGCTCCCGGATTGACTCTTTGGAGAGGCTTTGGAGCTGGATCCTTGGGTTTCGAGCACAGGAAGGGGCACGTCCAGTGGCCCAGCAAGCAAAGACAAGCATCAATAGCTGGCTACATGTAAAGCCGAATCCTCTGAAATTCAGCAACTTACTGGGCCTATGGATAACCTTTTGGCGGTTGGCAGAAGAAGGCGTGTCAATGCTACACCGACTTCCGTCATCCGAGTAACTGTGATTAGTAGCACGAGCAGGGGCACTTCTAGCGATGGTCGCGGTAGTCGCCGTACTTGCCACCCCCAAACCCTAAATCTTAACCACCTCCAGGCCTTGGCATCCGCCTGAGGCACTGGAGCCGAAGATGAGAAGGAGGTCGTGGAGGGAGGTGTCTGCAGAGCCGGTGGCTTCCTTCGGTCTGCATAGGGCTTTGGGGTTTGCGGGTTGTTCCACGAGATTTTCGCTCGGCTGTCGGATGTAGATTGAAGGTGCGGGCGTCTAGCCGTAGTCAAGATGCAACGACATGTGGGGCCTGTAAACGGTTCAGGGCATCCACATAGGCCTTAGGTCGGGCTTCGTAACAAGATCAGGATCCGAAACCATAAACCATCAAGCCCCTGAAGAGCCTTGGGCTTTCGGCCAAAGACCAACAAACCAACCACACAGCTCCGCGAAACGAAACCACTAAGTTCCAAGCACTCACATGCAGCGGCCTGACTAAGCCTGTTCAGGAAAGGGCTTCGTGCTGGTCTCAAAAGAAGTTTGCCTGCGATACAACGGAATTTACAGGAAAGTGCCTGAAGGGATAGGCTGACATACCCGAGCTCCACCCTTCCAAGATCCTGGAAGTCTTCCAGAACTCCCCAAACCCAAGACCCTGGTAACTTGCGGGCACGGCACCAAGGACCTGTGTCCGAAAAGGAAGTCTCCTCGGGCAAGCGTGGGATGGGGTTGAGCCCTGGGGTCTTTGGACAGGAAGTTTCCGAGCCAGGTTGGCGGCTTGGAAGGTCTAGGGTGGAAGGTCCTGGATGTTCGATCGATGGACTCCCGAAAAACCAGGCGAAGCCCTAAAACCTGAAGCCACAAAACCCAGAAATACTAACTCACCCCTGAGTCGTAAACCCCTAAACCCAAAACCACATCACCTCAGAAACAGACTGCCCTGGACCTCATCTGGAAGCTCCAGAACCCTACAGCCTTACAGCGCGGAGCTGAAAGTCGCAGGTTTCTAAGTCAACCCAAAAGGCTCTGAAGCAAACAAGACCCAAGCCCAAAGCCTAAACCCTCAAGCCCAGAACCCGACGCCCAAACCCAATTCCGTGCAAAAACTACAAGCAAAACCTATAGACTCCTGAAAACTTTCAGCCGCAACAAAAGCCCATAATTACAACCCCTACAATCAAATACATGCCACGAAAACCCTGATACAAGCCGGAAGACCAAGACCCTAAATGTTACACACTAAATAAAGCTCACCTCAACCCCGCCTCCGAAACCCAACACCAATCAACTTACACACAATGAAACCCCTAATCCTTAAGTTTCCAAACTCTACGCCCCAACACCCCGACACCCTAAACCAAAAAGAACAAACTGTCCCCCTGCACTTAAACCCTGAAGTCTTCCAGAAACCTCCCTCCGCCTTCGAACATTTTGGAGGCACCCAATGAAATCCCAGCCGCCCTTCGCTCCCGGGATCTTTCTCGCGAGCGCTCTCGGGGCTTTTTGGAAGCCTCGCGATCGCGGTCCTGCCCTGGGTGTCGCAGAGGGCCCAGCAGAAGCATGGAGTGGGTTCCGCGAGGGTCAGCCGACTAGGGCTTGGCTTTAAAGTGCTAGGCTCTAGGGTTGAGGACCACAATTCAATGGTTCGGGGCTTCAGGTTCTTGAGAGCCTGGTAGGTTCCAAGGTTCACGGGCTTGGAGCCAGGAGTTTTCAGCTGCGGAGCTCCATTTCGGTATAAAGCTGTGGCGGTGCTTTGGGCGATAGAGCCGATTCCTGAGCCCCGAACCCAAGGAAACCCGAAAGCACTGGCCAGTATGTTGAGGGGCTTCGAACTCTTTGGCATTCGGGGTTCGGGGCTGGTCTTCATGGGAGCCCCCCTTATAAACTTCAAAACAGCCTGCAGACGTTTGCTTCGCAAGAACAAACTATACCATTGTCGAAGCCCGGCGGCTTTCCCGATCTCGCCGGTCTCGTTCACGGTCTCGCTCACGCAGGCGCTCACGCTCGCGTTCGCGCTCTCGTTCTCGCTCCCGGTCTCGCTCGCGGTCCCTGTCACGATTTCTGTCCTTGGCTGTTGCTAGCTGCTAGTGTTGCCGAAACGGTGTCCAAAAATGTTAAGAACATAATTCATAATGGCAATCGGCGGATGGTTGGAAACACCCCGATGAAGTCGATAAAGCGCTGTATACATTATACACATTGATTTAGAAACCATCCATGAACTAGAACAGCTTGAAGCGCCACTATTCCTCGGAGAAAGGGCTGAGAGGCTGAGAGCTCCCTCTAGAATCTATCATGATCATCCTATGAAAACCACCTCAAGTCTTCCAAGCCCTGTGCAACTCGGCAATCTTTGAAAGACCTTCGTTCAACTCTACAAGGTCCAGTATTGAAAGCTTTAAACTCAGAACAGTGTAATCCGAAGGCGGCCGGGTGTCCCGGTCCCTCTCACGGTCCTTCTCTCTCCTGGTAAGACAGGTTTTTCGGCATTCAGCGTGCGCTCGGGGTGCTGAAGGGCGCAGCACTGGGGGACACTCTCAAAGACGAAGGAAGGTCTTGTCTTTGGGATGCGAGGATCGGATTGGAGTTTAAGGTCTTCAGGTGCTAACCCATGGAACGACTAGCGGGTCTGACTCTGATGTTGAGCTTGCAGCTAGAGGGCTTGGAAGGACTTGACTGCTCCGGCACCGTCGCCCTGCACTGAATCCTAGATGCTGTGCCCTCAAACTTGGCCGCGAATCCTAGGCGGCCAGAAGTCCGAACCCCAGCCTCCTTTCCCGGGAGTCGCGATCGCGATCCCTATCCCTTTGTCGTTCCCGTTCCCGAGACTTCTCCTGAGCTGACCCCTATGAGTTCAGGTTTAGAGTGTGTGTAGGATTTAGAAGTTTAGGGCTTGGGGTTGGAAGTCAGGGCCGTTGCTGAGCATGAGCAACCATTCTTCATGCCAATATTTTTCTTAAAAGATCGCGGAAACATACCCTAATGAAGAAACCCATATGGGACCGCCTGCTTAAGAGTTGCAGTAAAGGAAAAACCTTCCAGCCTCACCAACCCATGTTTTTGTTCATGGCTTGGCGCCTTCAGTCCTAAGTAGGGCTTTGTTTCGGGCTTTTGTTCTCGGGTGTTGGAGAAAAGCCTCGTCGGATCTACTCACAATAGTGAAGCTCTTTATCCACAAGAACCCACGATGCTGCACCGTTTCCAAAAAAAGTATCCAGGTACTATGATTGATGCCTTCATAGAGTAGCTGCGCACGGTCTCTGGAAAAAAGCTCTGGCGGTCTGTCTGACTGACATGAAGACGCCTCATGCGTGTGCAAGGTGCCATCAAGTTCTACTGATGCCGTGCCATTGGCGTTTAGATGCCGGGTATGAAGTTGATCAGAGAGCTTCCGGAACGTTTGACTTGAAGTGCCATGTTTTTTGTTCCATGCAAAATGACTTTACAGCGAACATCAGCATCAGGTAGGCCTTCACGGCGAATTAGGATCTAAATGTTTGTGCGGGGAGCACTCGTGTAAGGAAGCCCACCAAAGCCAGCCATACTTTTGGCGCATTTTGTTTGGGGAGACACTTCCACGGAATCCTGCGGCAAACATGACCAACCCGTCTCGAGGACAGGTCCATATGTAGTGCACGCGTTACCTACTTGCGAGGAAGATGGAAAAACGAGAAACCAGTGCCCGATCCTACTAGTGAAGGCATCGCGAGGCGAGAACACGTAAAGGCCTCTGCGCAGTCCGTGCGAAGTACACCGGATTACAGAGGTTCTGTGACAAGCGAAACCGTCCGCGATGAGGGCAGCTCTCAAAAAATGCCGACGCAGTTGGACGGAGCATTGAAGTTACTCACGGCGCTCGGTCGATGATGCTCGAAGTGGCGGCGGTGCGCGACCTGCTGCGCCTCGAATCTTCTTTGAGCTTGTCGTCGCCGTCGATAGAATGCGTCGCCATCCGGCAAAGCACTATTTCAGCTTGTTCAGGATCTCCTGTTTGATGGATACCGGAGCTACATAGCGATTCTTGACCTGTACAGCACACTGTCGCGGCAACTAGGTCTGGGCCTATCTTTACACACGCGAGTGGCCAGCCAGCCATACTTATTTTGCCCTGTTTTCAATCCTAACAATAAGTTCTACATGACCTATGCGCCCTAGACCCGTAGACAAAATTCAGATAAACCCCAACATACCTGAGATGCACCCTTGCCCTCAGTCAGAGCTGCAGTCCTAAATGCCCTCAATGTCCTGGATAAGTTGTACACCCCACGTCCTCAAGCCTAAGTCGTAAATGCCCCAGATCTCCTGCATACCAGACCGCACATGCCCTGAAACGTAAGTGTCCTAGATAGGCTACGCCCTGGATCCCAAATTTGAATCCTAAAGCTTGCCCCCCAGGCCCGTGAAGCATATCACCCTCAAGACATATTGAAGGACCTCCAAATCCTTTACCATGAACCCTCAGAGCATAAACCCTTAAATCGCAGGTGCTTTCCGAGACACCTTGAAGGGCGCAATCCCAACCCTACGCGACCCTGAGAGTCCTAGAGAGTTTGCAAGCCAATTAGCTCGGTCCCGGCTGGAGCGGGCGCGGTCCCGGTACTTGTGCCTCTGCTTTTAGGGTTCAGTGTTTGGGGCCTAGGGTTCCAGGTTCAGAGGCAGGACTTTGGAATTTTCAGGTCTGCTTTGCTCATGGGCTTCATTTTCTGGAGCCTGCGGCTCAGCATCTAAGCCTAGGCAGTTTAGGCACCCACGACGGGTAGCTTCCCCATGAGGTTCAAGCAAGTATGCCTCATCTATCTCTTGAACCAGGAGCCGCAACAACAAGCCTTTTGGCTGAGCAATGCATCGAAGAGCCCTTGTCCTTGCAAGTCTTCAGCCCTAAACCCGTAACCTTGACACACCATCATCGTCGTCGTCGTCATCATCATGATCATCATCATAATCCTCATCACTTCATAATTATGAACATCATCGTATTAGTAGCAATCGACCTATGGTTGCGTCCTAGACAACGAGGGCTACTACGGACTCTGTGACCGTCACGACGACGTTGACGACGGCTACACGTACTTCCTCCTCCTCCGCCTCCTCCTCCTACTCCTACTCTTTCTCCTCCTCGTCCTCCTCCTACGACAACAACGACGACGACTGCTAGCTGCCGCCGGCGCCGTCGCCGCCGCTGCTGCTACCCCTACTCCTACTCCCACTCCCACTCCGACTCCCACTCCCGCTCCTACTGCTACTCCTACTCCTACTCGTAGCAGTAGCAGTAGTCGTGGCAGTAGCAGTAGCAGTAGTAGTTCTGGTCGTAGTCGTAGTAGTAGTAGTAGCAGCAGCAGCAGGAGTAGTAGTAGTAGTAGTAGGAGTAGTAGGAGTAGGAGTCGTAGTAGTAGTAGTAGTAGTAGTAGCAGTAGTAGTGGCAGTAGTAGTAGTAGTAACAGCAGCAGTAGTCCTCGTCGTCGTCGTAGAAACAGCTGTAGACGTTACTGCTACTGCTACTGCTACTCCTGCTACTGCTACTGCTTGCTACTGCAACGACGACCACGACGACTACCGCCACTACTCCGCCTCCTCCTCCTCCTCCGCATCCTGCTCCTGCTGCTGCGGCTGCTGCTTGGTCGACGATATGGAATCTGCAACACCTCAATCCCGAAACCCCAAGACGGGGAGACGAACATGGAAAAGACCCGTCCCTTGCTTGTCAAGTGGAGGTGCCGGTCCCTGTCCCGGGAATCATCTGACTCCTGACATGACACAGCTACAAGCTCGGTTCAACTGTGGAAGAGCCTACACGCTAGACCGTAAGGCCTGAACCCAAAGGAACCACAATAAGCACGATAAACCGCGGACTGCATTTGACATGGTATGGCTTATGTTTCGCGTCTCCGAGAGGCAGGAACCATCCTCTTCAAGGATATGTTTCCCTTTATGCTTTATGCTGCTGCAATGCACAAAACGGTGCGTCACACAAGCGAGCGTACATGTCGGAACCTGAACAGCGTGAGTACCCTGAGACCCTAAAGCCTGCCACAAAACCTCAGAAGGCTCAAACCACATCTGAACGCAGGAGGCTTCTGGGTCCTGCGAATGCCTCCGCCGGCTTTTGGACCGTGCCTGAAAGTGTCTTTCAATGGTTTCGAAGTTACCAAAGTCGGGATTTTAAGGCGCTCCCAGGCCTTCTCTACACCCCGTGAAGCTCTGACTCCTACATTTTAGGCCCAAGCTCAAAAGCATTAAAACAACCCGAGACTGCAAATGGACACTGCAGAAGTACCACCTCTCATGTGCTGTGGACAGTAGGTAATGGAATACATGTACTGGCGTCGCACGCTCCGCTCGAAAGTTGTTGAGCTTGGCATTGCCATGACGATGGAAAGAACAAGAAAACACATCTTAAGTTTCGAGAAAGAACTAGGCAAGGCTTTTCTTGTTTTGGGGCTTCGATCTGGGGTTCACGGAGTATGGTTTAGGTTGCATGATCTTAGGATGTAGATCTTCATGCACCTCCATCTCTTGATGCACTTTCACCCTTCAAGCTCCTCTTTCTGGCCGCGCTCCTAGACTCCTAGCCCAACGGCCAAAACCCTGGAGCCGACTCCCCAACAACCCCCAAAGCCCACAGCCCTGCAGCTTTGAAGCCTCCCCCAAAACTTCCCTCCAAACCCCGGAAGCCTTCGGCTTCCGCGAGCGGCTGCGAGACCGACTCTCTGAGGAGCTTCTACGCGCCTCGCGGCGGTGACCGTTTGGGGAAGTAGGATGTAGGGTTGGAAGCTAGCTTGGGGCTTGGGATGTCGGGAGCTCTGTTTGGACCCAACCAAAACCCAATGAAGAGGGTCTCGCAATCTCTCTGACTGTATTCAGGTGGTCGGGTAGCACTTAAGGGTGTAGGGCTTTAGGGGATCCGATTTCGGATTTCAGGCATTTGCGCAGTTCGAGGCCTAAGTTCAGAGCATATGGAATGCCTCTCACTCACTCTATTCTCATCAGTTTGGCCAAATGTCGAGGGATTACAGGTCGGTGACTCCGGCGGAAGTTTCGCGCACTGCAGACTGGTGCACAGGCTTTCTGGTCGCTCGTCTGATGGGTTTCAGGGTTTTCCGCCCAAGAGGGTTTCTGCTCTCGGCCTCCAGGGAACAGGTCCACTGCTTGTGGTCGAGCACTGCTGATGTCAAGGCAATGCAGGATTGTCCATAAGCACGTCTTGTCAATTCTTAGGATTTGAAAGTTATTGATTTACGGCTTAGGGTCTAGGGGATGTAAGGCTTTGGCTGGGTTTCAATGTTCGCGGTTTTGGGAAATGTCAAAAAGGATAGAACAAAATCGGACACGGCTGAAACAGCATTCAATAAACGTCTTTACTACACAAAGTTCTGCACTTTGAACCCCGCTAAGCTGCTAAACCTTCAACCGTGAACGAGTCCGAAGCCCCCCCCACATTGAGAGCCCAAGCTTCCCTGCAACCGCCCGGCCAAACCCCAAACAACCTGATCTAAACTGCGAATCCTGAACAAAGTTGCGAGCCTCAAGACAGAATCCGAAAGCCCCAAAACCCCCCAAGCCTAGAATCCCAATTCCAAACCGCCTCTCTTTAAACTTGACGCATTCGGGACTCAGGGCGTACGTAGGACTGCATAGGATTGGGGGCTGAGTTTTAGGGTGGTAGGATTTTGGGTTCGAGGCTTTGGACTTAGAGATCGGGTTAAGGCCACATGTACTGCTTGGAACTCACGGGCTCGGCAGTTTTGCGATTGGGGGCTTAGGGTTTGGATGCGAGCATGCAAGCTCAGGAGCTGAATAAAGTTAAGCGTGCCGAAGCCCGAATCGGTGCTGCTGCCATCTGCCAGGTATGTCCTAAACCATAAGTCCCGGCCTTCATCGGGATCTTCTGTTGACGTTCAGGCCTCGACAAAGCCAAGTGTTTTGGCTTGGGGAGAAGGCTCGCCGGTGGGGTTCGGGATACATTGCTACGCAGTTTGGGCTTCTACGGGACTCTAAACCTGGGAATCTTGGCAGATTTTTGGGCGTCAAAGGCTTTCTTTCTCGCGCTTCTGCTTGGACTTGGATTCGGTTTCCGGTTTCGGCTCTTGGGTCTTCGCAGAGGTTTGGCCCACTTTCTCATTGAACCTTTGAGCGTCAAACCAATCAAGCCCCAAAGCCCCAAAGCTCACATCAGCAAGCCCATAACCCGTGACTTGAAGGCTTTGGATTCCCGTCGTCGGGGCTTTGCACCTGCAAGTTCATGGCTGACTGCCGAGGGCGCATGTGGAGTTTAGACGACGGGTTAGAGTTCCTGCCAGCCCAACGGCGGTGGAGAAACCTCACATGACGGCCGAGAGGCACAGAGTCCTGGCTCCTGCTGGCTTTCGCACTTCGGCTGCGGCTGCGGCTGGCTTCTGTATCATCATCCTCATCCGACCAAAACATTCGCTTCTGGCGCTGAATTACTTACTACTTTGGTGTCTTTTCAGGCTTCAGTCGGATCAAGCCGGTACGCAGGTTCTGGCTCGCAAAGCCTCATTCTTTGAAACCAACCCTACACGCTCAAATGCCTTTGACCGAAACTAGTACGTCGGTTAGTGAGGCGCTTTAGAGTTGAGCCCCCAGCTACATGATCATCACAATAAGAAAGCAGATATGAGGAGAGAAAGAGATAGAAGCAGCAGGAGGACGAGTCTGCGTGTTAGTCTTGCCAATCCTCGCACGAAAAATGTTGATTGCAGAGCTGCCATTTTCGAGTGTTTTAGCTGGGAAAATGTCTCAACATCAAGTACTACAGGCGTGCAGCTGAGACCTGTGCCTTGGTGACCTCCTCACCCCGCGAAAGCTGCTCTGCCTGGCAAGTTCGGTGTCCTTTTTTGAAACTCCTTTTGGTGCGTCTTCGATTCGGTCCCAGAATAAAGAAGTCCTGTCTTGGATCCTCTCCACAGTACCGGAGGCTTTTCAAATGCGATTAGGGCACTCGGGTTTACGGTTCGGGGCTGGGTGTGTACACCGTAGGGCCCGTAAGCGTTAGGGTTTCGTGTAGTCTGCGGAGGGACTCGCGAGCCTTTAGATCTGTAATGAAATTGAACACTGTTCCCACCAAGCCCCACCACCAACCACTAAGGCTTTGCTGGGGCCTCCTGTTCCCGGATCTTCTGTTCCCTAGACTAAAGTCCCAAGCTCCAAGCCTAACACACATTCTCTGAAGCCATAACGCACTAAATCCCGAAAGCCCAAAACTCGCGGCCTTTGATCAGTCATTTCTCGAGCTGGGGTTTGACGGGAGGCACCCCCGCTCTACTCATCCGCAACCCTCCCCAACAGCACAACATCAGCCAGGTCATCAGAAGAATCAGAACAACAGACATTCTCAGTCGAACAGAAGTTTGCAAGACAATCGGTTGCAGTGCATTGCCGGGACCGGGAAAACCTCAACATGAACCAGGCCTCGGCTGGTCCCTTTCGAGAGATACACAGAGACAGGCATGGGTTTCAGCTTCCCCAAAACCAGAAGAGCTTTGTAAGCTAAACCTCAAGCTGAAAGCCCTCTAGACTCTAGACCCAAAGCCCTAAACCCGATTCGGAGAGCTTCACGAAGAACAACCTGCCTCCTTAGCCTTCGCCGCCAAGACTGCCTGCTCCCTGGGCTGTCTCAGGCATGTCCACTATGTTTGCAATGAAGAAAAACAGATAAGATATCTGTGAGGATGATGACGATGGGGATGATCGCGATGTGCTGTCTTCGGTGGAGCCAACAGGCCTAATTAAGTCTGCTCACCGTGCCATTAACCCGACCTGAAGGAACAGTGAGTTGAGGGCTTCAGGGTCGAGGGGGTTGGTTGAGGGTCTCCAGGGTTCTGGGCTCAGCGTATGGATTTTAGGTCGAACTTGCATGTTGGGCACATGCAGTGTTTTCAGCAGACAATGCAAGCCTAGAACATGCAACAACAATGGAAGCTCTTTTCTGTCGAAGTTTGCCAAGCAGCAGTTCTTCTGCGAGTAGCTGCTTCCTGATGCGCAACGCCGGGGCCCACCTAATCCCTCAACCCCGCCTGACGTAGGCGTTAAGGGCTTTCCTGAAAGCCTAGCCAAATTTTTCAGAGGGGTGGTGTTCTGGAGTTTGGGATCTAGGAATCTATCTCAAATTGGAAGCTTCAAACCCCTTTCGCCAGAAGGACAAACCCCAAAGTGCTAGCCGTATAAGGATTGCAGGTTTACTCTCTAAACCGAAGCTGCAGTTGCCTGCAACTCTAAACCCGAATCCTCAACTGCATCCTTCCCAAACTCTGCCGGGTGATATGGGTCTGAATGATTCGAATAGGGTTTTGGGGCATTTGCAATATAGTTTTACGAAGGAGTTCAAAGGAAGGATATAAGCAATTGCCCCAGCATCAGCCCCGAATCATGCGCCTTGTAGCAACCCCTCATAGAATGGAATTAACTACTTCACGGTGTCTGTGGCCAAGATGATTACCGAGAATCGTCCGCTCGAAATCATCAGTTAGCCTAGGCGGCAGTCGGCGTTGTGCTAGGAGTTTAGAGTTTAAGGGTTTAGGGTTTGGGGTGCCTGGGGCCGCAGCTTCAAGGAGTCATTGCGATTTGGAGTGGGGTTTCGGATGCCTACCATTGTGGTGCTTCACATGTTGGGGATCCAGCCTTCGGGCTTGCAGCATGCCACTGAAGACGAACTGGATCTGTAACACATGACAGAACGAGCAAGAAACTCCAAGAACAAACCCAAAGCGCTGTTGTTCTTGGTTGCTTGTAGGTGGCGTGAGGACTGGAAGGCAAACGAAGGCAAAACAGCACCGTCGCCGCATAGAATAAGTCAGTTCCACGGATAGAAAGCTACAACTGCCGAAACGAACACGGCGTCATTCCTTTCATCTCCGTCTGGGACGGAACTCCGCACATTAGAGGCTTAATGCACTCAAAACTGCCACCCACGTCCAGGACTCGAGGCGGGATGAGGTTGATGCTTTCTGCATGTCAAGAAATTCGGAACCTCCCCAGTTTCCATAATGCAAGAATTTCGTGCAGGTGTGAGGGTTGAGTGTTTTGGGGCTTGGGAACTTTGGATCCCGAGGCCGGGTTGCAGGTTCGGGGTCTAAGAGCCAACTGCTCAGACCCGAAATCGTGCCCTTCATAGTTTCCACGGTTTTGCGGGCGAGAAGCAGCTGTGGATCATCCACGCCTGGCTCCACCGAAGCCTTCATGACTGTGAGGAACGCTTCAGCTTCCATAGAAGTAGTCATGGCTGCTGCTGATTCTCAGTCTTCATGCTCGTAGCATATCACCATCACCAACATCACTACCTGTACGTCAGCCCTTGTACTACTGTCTACTTTTAGCGGACTGCGACAGCCGCTATGTATTAATTGTACTACAACTACTACAAGTACTAGTAGCTTAACCTGTGACCACCTACTGCTGCTACGACCATTATTACCACCACCACCACTACCCGCACCTCAGCACCACCACTACCACCACCACCTCCTCACAGCGACTGCTGTCCGTACAACGATGAATATCATTTCTCTCTACACCTCGTCCCCAAAATCGTGAACCTCTGGATCCCAAACCCTCGAACTCTCGCTAAACCAAAAGGTCCTGAATCGAACCGAAACGAGAAGACCCCTAGATCCTACTTTGGGCTAGCTCCCATACTTGGGAATGCAGCCATTGGTGAGCAAGGTAAACTAATTGGGACTCTATGTAGATACATGTAACAAGGCCTTGCTTCGAGCCCTACAAAATCCACCCCATGAGTCCCGCTGAGTCCACCATGTAAACAACCCCTACAAAGCCTCATGACAACCAAAACGAAGAAACCTCCTAAGCCCGTAAACCCTGAACTCGAACGCGACCCTAAATCTCAACGCCCTGAAGCTTCACTTCCGCCCCAGAGCACCGCCTCCACAGGCTTCGGTTCTGTGGCGGGAACCGACACCTGGCAGCACCGAACTTAATCAGACTTAGTCACCGGGCTTGGGTTTAGGCTAGGGTTCAGAGTTCAGGTCAGTATCAGTGTTCCCTTCCCGGCGTGTTGTCCTACAGTTGCGATGCAGCCCTTATCACAAAGGGGGATGAGCTAGAACAACCCCCGGTGCTAATCGCGGGTTTCCGGAGCATCACTCGGTCAGGACATGGAGAGAGCTGACATAAGTTGGAAGGCGGCCCACATGCTGTGGCTTTGAAGTTCTAGATTATATTAAGCTGGGCTGTAGAGGTTTACAAAGCCTTTACGGCTTGGGCTTTGTACTACTTCAGGACATCATCTTTCCTGGATTTGAAGGCGTGAAGAGAAGCTTGCTCCGAGGCTCGACAAGGTGGGGCGGTTTGTCGTGAAATTAAGGGTTGTCTCCTTGTTCACGGGTCCTTGTGTTGGGGCCTAGAGTAGGAGCTCCACATGAGTCTTTCAGCTGTGCAGCTCGCTTGGCTGACATTTACAGCGTTCAATCAAGGGCTGTACAGATAGGGCTTCGGAGCATTCCGGTTAGATGCTGATGGCTCAAGCGGTTGGCAACGGCTCTGCCCATCGGTTCTAAAGTGATGGATTCAAGGTTCTTGGCCTATGGGGTCTTTTGTGCTCGAAACTGTCTCCAAGCCAAAAAGGTGCAGTAATGTAGGTTGACAAACAGAATGTTTGTTTTGAAACGGCCAACACAGCTGTCAAACGCTGCGTTACAATACACCTCGGTATACCTCAAAAGTCAACCCCCTATACTGTGAATCCCCAAATCCACACCCTTCAACCCGAGACGCAACACATGCCCCAAACTCCGACACCTGCGACTCTCAAATCCCAAACCCTGCACCACTGAGACCTCAACCCCAAGGCCTGGTCCGGCTCTTTTGCTGGTTCTGAGCCACGGGAAGCTTCGGCCTGCATCAGGTTCGATTTGTATTTTGTGAATCTTTCACGGCTTGTGACGGTTGAGCTGCTCCTGTTCGGGTTTGATACCACTAACAAGCATAACACCTATGGTCACATATTGTCTTAATGTAGTTTACATGAGTTTCGATGTTTTGTTGGCTGTGGGGTGCAGCTTGGTCCGGGAGGTTGACGGTTTAATTCGTGCTGGCAATAACAAACCCTCTTGCTACAGTGTTTACATCATGTGGAAATGCCAGGGGGCCTCAGCCACCTTGTCACATCAACTATGATGATAATGATCTCTCCCGCCGCCCCATTATTCCCACACTGCCTTGCGATAATCCAAAGGTTCGGATTTGGGATGGTCGTGCCTTCTCGGCGGCAATCTCGGCGTTTTGCCGGGTCTGTGCTGCGTGCATCTGCTGCATCCACGACGCAAACCTTCGGATGCTCAAAGCGTGCCGGGGTGCCCGGGTTTCAGGAGTTCTGACATCGTCGGGATTCTCCGGGCATGTTCAAAATTTTCGAAACTTTCGATGTTAGCCAGCGTTCCAACACCTTAGTACATGGAAGCCGCTTAGCTATTTCCACAATGACTGACAACATGGCTTGGGGGATTGAGCTTTCCATTTTGGTCTAAGGTTTACAGGGCTTGGGCTTAGGGGTTTAGGATTTAAGATTCATGGCTTGGGTTTCTTGCTTTTCAGGGCGAATGCAGGCCCACTACGATTGCAAGGTCTTGCAAAAGAAAGTCCGATCAACTCTCGAAACTACAAAATCGACGGAAGTTTGCATGTAAGCCACCAAATCTTTGTGCCTATGCTGATGAGACACGAAGACAAAAACCGAGCCTTGTTTATTTCCTATTGCATGGACCGCTGCAAACTTGACGCAACGGCATCGAGAAGCGTTCATGCACAGATGTTGGATCAAGATCTAGGTGTATGTGCTGATTTTGGCATGCTTCAAACGAGAAAACTATGGCACCATCACGAAACTGAACCAATAATGCCGCGTGCATACCCGACCTGGTAGCTTCAAAACCAGGGCTGCCTTATGCGGGTAATAAATTTGTGAAACACAGCATATGTGCGGATGCAACGAAGCCGATTAGAACATCTCCAATAGCATGCTGGCATACTGCTTTTCTATCGAAGAAACAATTCACTCAATAAAGCAAGCATCACAAACTTGCATCAAGGGCGACGAATGTTCAGCAGGCCTCCCGGTCGCTGAATGAGTTCCAGCAACACTTGAATAGTAAACGTACTCGAATGTTACACTGTTTCCCACAATGGAGCGACAGCACGAGACCGGTTGTGGAAGCTCCGACCTCCCGGAACAGCGTTTGCCTGAAACTTAAACGCATCACTGCAACCTTTGGGAGCTGCAAGAGCGGCAAGGGAGGTCGCATCAAAGGTGACCCGGACTTGGTTGTTGGAGTACACCCTGTAGCTTTGGGGTACTGAGTGCGAAGTCACAGTTTGCGGGATGCAGCCTTGATGCCTACAGGCCTCCCGTGGTCCAACCACGTACTATCCCAGAATCACGAAGAGCCGACTGCAGATCGCAAGCCGAAGCCACATGCCTGCACGGAGAAATCTTAGCTTTCTTGATGTGACCAGATTGAAGCATGTTCAAGGACTGCCACACATGGTGGGACGCTGCGCCTCTTTCTTGCATCTGAAACCGAAGCTGTCGTCTTGACTAGCTGACGTCAAGCTGCAAAGCACGCCTGCACTCCCTCAGACGCCAGAGCTGTACGAGACTTCCCCCAACGACCATCCTCGAAGCAGTTGCGTGCGAAGTCATGACCATTTCTTCCCAGACCAGGACGCGTGGTGGCGACGCTAGAACTTCATGGACCCATCGCCAGATGGTCATGGCTATGTGCCAACCACCACCATCGCCACCATCATCATGTCTGGAAGCCAGACCCGGAAAGACCGTCTCCAGCCCACCCCAAGTCGAAACTTTTCCAAGCAGTCCGCAGCTTCATCAGCAATGAACCAGTAGCAGCACCAGGTGCAGATTCTCATGTTCTCGGGCTTGTGGCTGCAGGTTGTTATGGTAAAACTGATCAAACCGGACACATGTGGAGTTAGAGTCGAAGGCTTCGTGCGCAGGTTGGGGGACGCAGGGCAAAGCCGCCAGGTTTCCCAGCTTGAAACCAGGATGCTTCGCTGGCGACATAAACTTACAACAACCAGGCAGACACACCGAGAACCCTGAAGTCCCGGCACTTAAGTTCCCACCGGCTGGGAGCTCCACTCGGCACTGAGCTTCTCGGGCAAAAACTACAAGCCATGTCGAAACGCAGGACGTGCGCTTGCACTGGCTGCAATGGAAATTGCTGCACCTTGCATAACGACATGTGTGCTGGCATCGTCTGGCGGACTGAGTCGTGACAGGCAGATGGGCGAATTGACTTCGTTGCACCGGGAGACGAGGCAGTTTCTGACTCGCATCACGGTTGGAGCGCATGTGAGAAACGGTTCAAGATCCTGCATATAGCCAGGCTTGCCGGTCCGGTGATTTATTGGGTCTGTTATCCGCTAGCTCAGGCATGAGTGTTCGAAGCATTTACACGGTGAAGGCAAGAGCTTTGCACACATGATGCCAGCAAAAACCCTTGAGCCGTACATGGCCACGGCAGTTGTTCATACGCCTCAAGCATCACGTGCGATCAGCGATGCACACGAGCGGTTCAAGACATAGGCTGAACGACTCGAAGCTAAAGAGACCAGTCTGATGCAGGATGCCAATTCTGCGGCCTCGCACTGTGCATTAGGATCACAAGACTGAAGAACAGCTCCAGACACGCAAGGATGCGTAGTCGAAACCTACAATTGAAACCTTGGACATTGCACGGGTGTAACATGGATCAGACATTTACTTACCAGTTCTTAAGCCCCTGCGACAAGCAGGCATGAGCCAGAAATGCAATCCAGATTGCTACATGCTCGAGTATATGACATGTCATCACCTGTCAAAAGCGTAACTACCAGCCGAGCCTGCATCCCATATGTCCTGGCAGATCGAAATGACAAACAAGCACGACCGCTGTGAGCTACCGGCTCTCGGAGATCCAAACCCCAATCGTGACCACTGCGAAAAACGGAAGTCTAAAAGCCTGCACAGCCAAGCAGAATCCTTGTCTAGGCAAGCAAGCCCAGCTTAGCCTCGATCTCCGAGAGGCAGCCGATCACCGCACGGCTGTGGTCCTGCATGGCAAAACTTTTTGCTTCAGGGCCATGCCACCCCGCAGCCTATGGGCATCGAAGCTTCCAGCTCCTTGGCAGCTGCTGGTGCTGCATTTAGGAGCCTGGGGCCCACTTTCATCATCAAGCAAAACTCTGTTCGGAGTCTTCAAGCTTCGAGCTCAACCTAGGTGTTGAGGCTAAGTTGATCTGTGGGACGAACAAATCAAATGGGACCTAGAAAGTTGCAATGCCCAGCTTGCCAGGTCAAGCAAGAGCGGCCGGAAAATCGCAACAGACAGTCAAGTCTGACGTGTGCTAAGTTTCAGCGTCTTGGGGCGTACAAACTCCAAGGCTTTGCTTCCAGAACGATTCAGGTGGTTTTGCTGAATCAACATGATCGTCTAGATTACAAACTGGTTGGGCCGTGACTCAGTGTTGCCGAGTTCCGGGATTCTCCACTGCCAACCTGCAACCCACGGCCTCATCAGAACTTCTGCGAACAGCATTGCGCAATGCAACAAAAAACACGCAAAGATATCACTAAAGCCATAACGATTCTTTCTCGTCGGGGTTGCCCTAGGCTCGGGTACGTCGAGGCCCAAAAACCTGAGTTCGGTCTTGGGGGTAGGGCCTACGGCCTGGTCCAGGGGAGGGGTAGGCTAGAGTGGGCTTCGTAAGGTTAGCTGTAACGGGGAAGGGCGGTCGCGCAAAACAGTTGTGGAAGGATAGAATTCTTTTCCCATAAAACTTTTCTATTGCGTACTGTGGCATGGACTGGATTTCTAACGGTCTCCAGTCCTGTGTCTCTACTAGACCGGAGGGCGGCTTTTCCTGCAGTCTTCAGCGATTGCTTGGCCTTGGGGAATAGACGACACTTAACATGATTATTGTTGTGTTTTTTATGGATTGCAAGCTTAATTTAGCATGAGTAGTAGCTCAGGGGCTACAGGCAATACTCAACATGATTATTCTGGTTCTGATGGGTTGTATTCCACATCTGGTAGGATTAATAGTAAAACAATGCTCAGCATATCTGTCCTTGTTCTGAGAGGTTGTATTCCAAGTTTCATGGGAGTAGTAGCAGCACCTATAGACAATACTTTACCTGATTATCCTTGTTTTAGTGGGTTGTATGATAAGTCTGGTAGGGTTAGTATTAGCGGGGCCGTAAACAAAACTAAGCAAGATCATTCCTATTTTTAATAGTGTATTCCAGATCTAGTGGGTTCAGTCCTAGCGTGGTCAAAGGCTTGATTATTGAGTTGTCTTCCAGGTTTTATGGGATGACCTGTAAAGGGACTATTTACAACACTCAGCATGAGCAGTCTTTTATTGCACAATGTAAAATTGGTTTAGAGGGATTGGCAGTAGCGGGGCCATGGACAATGATTAACATGACTATTCCTGTGTCTATGGGCTGTAGGGCGGATTTAGCATGATTACCAGCAGAGGGGCTGGGCTGCAGGCAATACTCAACATGATTGTTTGTTCAGCTGTATTCCTCCAAGTCTAATCAGAGCAGTGCTAGAGGGCTTATAAACAATACTGGTAAAACGTATGAAAGAGTTTTATAAAACTCGTGGTAACGGGGCCACGGAAATTACTTAGCATGATTGCTCTTGTTGTTTTAAGTTGTATCCCACTAACGAGTCCGGACTCGCCAAATGAAGGGGCTTGTGTTGGATATGGGACGCAAGTGCAAAGTTGGGGTGGGTTTAACACATGTGAAGGATTGGAGTCGTGTAGCGGGTGTTCGGATTTGGATATGTGAGGATGGGGTGTGTTTAGGACATATGGTGAACAGTAAAAGCCAAATGAAGGGGCCTGTTTAAGATATATGATGAACCTTGAGTCGCCAAATGAATGGGGCGATTTGAGAAATGTGCTCAACCGGGATCGCCAAAAGAGGGGAACGGGAGTGTCTAAAATATATGATGAACCGGACTCGCCAGATCAGAGGGCATGTTTAAGATACGTGATGAAGCGGAATCGCCAAATGAGGGGGCGTGTTCAAGATATATGATGAACTGAAACCGCCACAGGAGGGGGCATATTTGCGATATCCGATGAATCGGAATCGCCAAGTAACTGACATGGCCAAATGCTGTGCAAGCCTGATACAGCATTTCCAGAGGACGAACTCTGCAGAAGGACGGCTAGCACCCGGCTTTCCCCCACTTTAGCCCGAGGCCGCCCATGGGCCTACCCCAAGAGTCAGAGCAAGGTCCTAGCCTAGGTCCGCACTAGCCCGGGTGGTGCAGATCTTCTTTATGCTCGGGGTTCGATTCCGAATTAAGCTTTCCGCCGCCGAAACATACGTCGTCCACACTCTGCTCACGCTTATAGGATGGACGTACCAACTTCAGAAGAAAATGCCTGAGCAGTTGCTGCCGACTGCATGAAAAGGAGCGGATCGAATTTGCACGACCACTCATCACCTAGGATCCCCGACACCACTGCACCGTAATCTCGGCAGCATCCCTCACCCCCTTACGTAATCCCGCACACTGTCGGACCAACTGTGAAACTCGTGGGACCCAAGCTTGAAGCAAGAAGCGAAGTTGGTGCAAAAGATTTTTTTGCACCCCAAACGTGAAACCCTGAACACCATCCCTTGCGTCACCAACTTAGATGTCAAATCCTGGACGAGCGGCGGCCCAGCTCTCACATCTCCAGAGGCCGGGATGAACTCTGAACTTTTGCGTTAATGATTAACCGTTAATGGAAGCGTTGAGGCTGGGTCGCAGGAGTTGCGAAAGGCTCCATGGGCTCGGCACATTTTGCTTGCAAAATTTGCGCACGAGCAGCTGAACGAGATCTTGCCCTGCACACTGCTTTATGGCTTTGGACGCGCTGCGGCCAATGGGGCTATCAACATTGTGGAAGCATTGCAGTTGTGTGATTGAACGTGTGAACATAATCCCAAATCTCAACCCCCCCACACACACACACACACCAAATCTGTTAAGACGCATTGGCCCCGAGCTTATCTCACCCGCAAAACCTGAATACGCCAACACACCTATAGGGTAATGTGTAATAAGTGTAATAACCAGATTTCGGCTGAACCCCACCGCTTTGTCCAGCAACCCTCCATAGCAACTAGCGACGGCCATACGGTTAGAATCTGAAACACAAAGATGCGAAGTATCTCCGCTGCCTCCCGAAGTGTAAAGTTTATGGTTCCTTGGCTCGCGGCCCATAGAATTCGAGGTGTTGGCAACATAGAGCTCGCGGTTTTAGCGCTACAAGGCGCGGCGTACAGAAGTTCTTGCGAATCTTGTGTCGCGGCATCCAAGGTTTCAGGGCTCAAAGGCATGCCAAACAGGAAAGTGTAGCATGAACGCTACTCCTACCACACGTCCGGGGAGGAAACATGTCAAAGGGTGCAAAAGCTTGCATGATTCACAAGTGTCTGAGCAGGCCACGCGAGAAGTAGGTCGTCATTGCGGCTGGCTCATCAGGATGCATGAACTACCGCCACCAAGTGGGTGCTTACCATGGCTACCAGCCTGTTCTAACAGACAACATCATCCTGATGAAGCAGGACGGCGGCGAACAGCTCGGAGCCCGTTCCCCGGCCAGCTGTTCAACATGCCGGAGGAAACCCGCATGATGTTTACAAGGGCTGCAACGGCGACTAATTTGGAGACATTGTGATTGGAAACCCGTTCATGGACGTCCTGAGTTGAAGGCTACAGGGGCTTGTGGGGAATGTTCTAGACAGCTCTTTCAGCTTTTTACGGACGCAAGGAGCACGCACAAATCTGACTACCTTCGTACCGAGAAGACTGCCAACGCAACAGCAATGACCTCACTTTTGATTGACTGGCAACATAAGCGACTCATGCAAGAAGACTGTCCTAATGACGAACATCGCACGCAAAATGGACAAGGTCAGCCGGGCGTGTCACGCCCGAAGTGCGAGTGTTGTAGATTACCCTTTTCTCATGTAAGTACAAGAACTGTAGGATGTAGGAAGATATCATATGATAACACCAGGTTACGAACCTCAGCCCACCCTTAACACCATTGAAATCACCGTCATGCCTAGCTCTTTAAGCTTGTATACAGCCGGGCCAGCATGTGTACCAACCCTGCATGACATTGCACCCTTATGGCGTTCTGTCGCCAGTAAACCCTGTGCAGCCTGAGCAACAGCCGCTAAATCACGCCCCAATCCCAAGACTGCGTGCCAGACTGAAGCCCAAACCTGAAACCCCAAGCGGCACATCCTAAACCATATAGGACAAAGCTTCCCGAAGCCGATACTATCTCGACTCCCAAAACACACATGCGAAAGCCTGAAGCCTAGATGGAAAGGCTGGACAGATGCACCAAATAAGCCTGATCACCCAGCACGGGAGATCGAGAGTCCAAAGGACTCTCTGAAAGCCCAGCCCAAAACCATAAACCCCGCGCTTTTAAGTGTGCCTGGACACCGAACACCGAACCACCATGCCTGAAGCCCATCTGATCCATAACAAGTCGAAGACCCCAATTACCAAGGCCACTGCTCTTGCACACTGAATCTCCTCTGATGAGTCTTTGACGGTTCCCGATAAACCCTCGCCGAGCGACAAGGTGTTATTCGAGGCCAATGGCGGCGGCGGAGTCAAGTCCGGTGCACCTGTCAAAATCCTCCCTTTTTAGGGGTGCTGCGGCTTTGAGATCGGTGCCTGGATCCGATCCGCGGGCGGGACCTCTGGGGTTGCAGGAGGCACGGCCACAGGTGATTGGGACCTGCGATTTCGCTTGGGGCCTTGTGGACCTTCGGATGGGATTTCGGGCTCTGACTCTGGGCTTTGCACAACCGTAACAACAGTCGAAAGCCTCAGAGTGCCAGCGACTCTGAGCCAACTTGCTCTGAACCTGACACACGACATGCGGCTACACCCTCAGTTCTTTTTTATAATCGGAACTGAGTAAGCACTCGCATTTCGTAATTGGTCACGAGACTTTTTCCCGTTTGCAGCTCGTTTAACCTCTGCCCATCCCAGAACCGCATGGCCGAAGACTTCCCAACAGTCTACAAACAAAGCCAGCGAGCAAAACACGCACGTCTACCAGGAGTGTTCAAGTGCTGTGTGTGAGCGGAAACTTGGAAGCCACCCGTCCCTTCCGTCGCACGCCTAGACAAGCCGACACTTTCAGGCGCCCGAACAGACACCGGCCGTTATCCAAGAACCACGAACTGCAAGACCCAAATCAATAGTCTTGAACCCCACATCTCAAAGTCATAAGCCCAAACTAGAGGAACCCGAGAAACCCTGAATTCTGAACTCTCAGCATCTCTTAACCTTCAATCTTGCAAGCTTTACACCGCCGAAACCCAGAAGCTGGCAACCCTGCCTTTTTGGCGCTTCAGCGCCATGGCGGCCTTGGATTGCACCTTCAGCTGTTGAGATTGAGGGCTCTGGAAAAATCTGTGCTGTTCTTCTTTCAACTCGTAGCGAAAGCCCCCAAAGCCCAACAACGCTAAACCTTCTGCTTCTGCTTCCGGCACTGGAGGCTTCGACGGAGGAGGCACTACCACCGGCCGCTTTACAGTCGCTGTCGTTCGGCTGGGCTCCTTTGCATGGCACTTTGGATTCCAGGATAGCAAAGGTTGAGGCTTTTTCGGATTTTGGGCTCAGCGGTCTGTATGGGGTTGCAGGGTTTGAGGCTTTGCAGTTCCTGGATCTTGGGGTACTGGGCAGAATGGGGTTTTGGTGTTCAGGAGTTGTGGGGACAGTGCTTCGAAGACGCCACACACCCGCCCTACGCGGAAAGTCCTGCATCCTTGACAACCAAGACGCAAACCCCTAAGACTACCAACACCAACCGCCTAAAGCCCTGCGGACAGAACCGAAGCCGACCGAAGCTGTACAGCCCCACGACCTTCTGACCGAACCTGAAGTCCCAAACCCACCCCGCACGACGATCTCGTCGTGATACCGATCTCGTAGCCACTTCGCCGTCTAGCCACCCCAAGCTCCCTCCCAGATCCGGAAGCAAATAGCTGTTAGGGCTTGCAAGCATCCCTGCAAATCCTAAGATGTTTGGATTTAGTTTTGGGTCCTTCTGTCGGCAGTCACCAAGCCTGAATCCTTAAGTCCCAAGTTCGCACTCTGAGAATCCGAAACGAATATCTGTCTGTGGTCGCGACTGGTCTTACTTATTGCAACGATTATTAAGCCTACCATTCTGGCTCCTAGCTGCAGCGAAACAGCAGACACTAAACCCTGACGTAGTTCGCCCAGCCGCCACATTCTCGGCCGGCTTAACCCGTGGGGCCACCACCGGAGGTGCTGCGGCTGCTGTGGGTGCAGACACCGGAGCAGCCTGACTAATATGAGGGCCTCACTAGTTAGAATAAGGTTATGGGCAAATTATGTTTTTATGTCAGGAATAATTACTCACTCAGGCTTCTTACGCTCCAGCCTTTAGCCTTCAGGGTTCAGGCTATGGCTTCGACTTTACTGTCGGAACCCATAGCATATTACAACTTCGAACAGGAAACCGAGCCCTAAACCCCAGCTACATCCTGATCTGGACACCCTACCGTATCCGACTCGACTCAGCTCCTTCGGCAGCACCGCCGAAGGCTCCGGGTCAGGTTTTGGCGCTGGTGTCGTGCGGCTTCGTGCCGGCCTTGCACATTCGCTTGAGGCTCAGATGCTGGGATTGCTGGGGTTTTGAGGAATTAATGTTCAGGATGTAGGTGGAGGGCCCATTGCCGAGGGTTTAGGCAAAATGACTTACTGACGATTGGGTTTCCTACCTTGAACCACACTACACATTTTTGCAGCCGACCTGTTTAGCTTCCAGGTGAGCTCACCTGAATTACGCACTGCCCATGAAAGGACTTCGGACTCGGCGTTGTAGAGACTGAAAAGGGGGAGGCGAAAGAATGACAGACGGTTTCCAAATTCGGCAAGCATTCCTTGCTTCCTGCACCAGGAATTTGCGGTGCCAAGTTCCAAAACCTCATCCGTCCGACTAGGCCTTTTTCTGAGACCCAGTGCGTTTTGAACCCAAGCCCAGAAGACTAATTTTAGAGAACTCGTCTGAACTCGTCCGCCGCGAGTCGCAGTGCAGGATGCCAAGTCTAGGCCGGGGTCTCGGTGTTTGGAAGCTCCAACCCTCGTCCACCGTCAGAACGTTCACGCCGAAGGTGCCAGAACACTTGCGGGTTAAGAGTTGAGCTCTACTGGTTCCAACAAGTCGGACTCGGGTTTGGGTTTCTGTAAGGCGCTGAGGGGAATCTTGCAACTGATCACTGAGGTTACTCAAAGTGCCAAAAACCGAACCTCGAGCCCCACCCACACTAATAACGATAGTGACTACAACCAGACACATGACCACGATGATGAGCAAATCTAAGTGATGCAGCCGTAATCATGGCATCGTCCCAGCGACACAACCGCCGGTGTGGGCTTCGGCTCAGGTATCGATGCCGGCGTTGGCAGTGGCATCGGCGTGGGCTCCGCCTTAGGTTTTCTTAGTTGCTATACCTGGTGCGTATTGTCGGGTTTAGAAACTGTTCGCGCTCCCCTGGGGGAGCTTGACGGAATTAACCTTGATTAACGAGATGCGAAACCTCACTTGATACAATGCCACCTTTGTTCTTTGGCTTACTTTGAGAACTCTAGAGATTGTAGGATTAAATTAAACACTCAAGTCCCAGGAGTCGTTCCCTGAACAGGAATCACTCGGTCAGTCCTCAAAAACAAATCCAAAGCTCGCTAGGGAGCCAGGCCGAACCTCGATTCGAACACGTTTAAGCTGAGTCTGACACCCAAACTAATCCGCGTGAGGCTTGGGGCCTAGGGATAACGATGCAGGGTTCAGGTGGCGACTTGTCCACCCCAAGGTGCGAACCTGATTGCATCTGTGACATGACGCATTCGCATCATGTGAACTGAAGACTTGGGCATACAAACTCCTGAAAGCCAAATCTGTCTCAGGGTGACAGTCTCTCGGAAAAGTATGCGTACATCCGAAAGGTTCGAGACTTCCTGCCCTTGATGGAAGTTCACGTCTCCCAATTGCACTGTTGCACATCCGGAGTCACCCCAGATGTCAGCAGACCCGAATCTGCAAGTCCTGGAGCCTAAGCCCAACACTAATCGCCTAACCGCTTCCACCCGAAATGCTTCACTCACTCCCAAAACCTTATTCCGTCGCAGCCATGCATAAAAATCGGCGACCCTTTAAGCTCCTAAACCCCAAAGTCCCGGGCGCCCCTGCAGGCTCTGGACGCGGAGGAGGCTCCGAGGTCTCCATCTCGGGTGGCTCCTGCAGGCTTCATAAGTTTTTGAAGTTTGGGGCTTCTTAGGGTTTAGGGTTTAAGTTCAAGGGTGGTTGAGTGTTGAGAGTGTGAGCGATTTGAGGTGGAATTTGGGATTCAAGGTTCAGGCGTGGGGTGAAATGTCGGACTTGGAACTCGTAGGGCTCAAGATTCGGATTTGCGGTTTACGGCTTAGAGCTTACAGCAGCTTGGGCTAAGTTTTGGGCCTGCTTGACGGCTGCGGTGACATGAGGTGTTGAATCACAGGAAATGCCCTACGGCAGTTCCAGGTTGTGATTAGGCTAACATTTAGCTTTTGCACGAAGCAGCTCTGGAACGTGAATCTCCAACCTTTTGGCCACTAAAATCAAGCAAAGCCGAAACCTTTCAACCTTAAAAACCCCGGAAACCACTCAAAAAAAAAAGTTTCGATCCGCCTCAGGTGGCGGTGGAGGCTCGGTCCACTCCGGGAGCGCTCGCGTCGCTGTCTGGAAAGGGCAGGCAAGCGGTGATGGAGTTTCAGGCGGATGGCCACGGGCTTGTCACGGGTTGCCGGATCCCTGCAACGAAGCCCATGGTGTGTATCGCAGATAAGGGGATCGCAACATCTGTGACCTGCGACTGCCATCGAATCCCTAAACACTAAACTTCCGACATCAGACTCCGTCAAAGAAACTAAACAGCAGAACCAATGCCACGTTGGGAATCACACCGGCTCTCGGCAATAACGCCCTAATGTTTACTCCCGACAAGCTCAAAGCAACATTGATGGGCTTAGGGCTTGGAGCTTCAGGTTTTTGGGTTGGCAGCTTTTTAAGTCTTAAGCTTCCGGATCTGGGGTTCAGGGCGTTCAATGCTTCAGTTCAAGCTGAGACAGGGCATTGGCTTCGGATGCGAAGTTAAAACAAGAATCACTCAGGTCATTGGGGGCAAGGTGCAGGGGTTCGGGTGACCTCGATGTTGACAAGGAGATTATGATGGTTGTGGCAATGGCGGCGTTGGAGTTGTAGTGATGAACGACCTTTCGACACTAGCCTTGCACCGTAAGCCCCAAACCTCTCGGACTTTCTTTAAAGCCACGTGTCCGCCTTAGAAGACGCTTTGGCCTTCTCCTCGGCAAAGGCCATGCACCTGAACGATGCTCAGACCAGTCGGGACATAGTATTCAAAAGAACAACAACAATACAAACATGTGCAGTTTGCAAGCACTGGTTTGAATGGTCGCTGGACGTTGATTGTTGAATTTCCTTGTGTGCTGGGCCCATCGTGTTCATGAGCACGGGGTTTGCTCATGAACAAGAACTTATGAGCTTTAGGATTAAGCTTGCAAGGGAGGTGCATTCCAAGAGGCCGCCACCCCCTGCCCTCCTCAACCAGTCCCCGCCATCCACCATCGCAGAGGCGCACGGCCGCTGCCGCCACTGACCCCAACCAACAAGTTCGCAAACCTTGCCTTACCGCAAATCTTGCACACTGACCCGTTGGACTTTCTTCACATGTCAGCTTTACGTGGCTTACCCCAGGCGTCTCACTCACCCCAAGTCTTGAGAAAGTTATGAGAACTCTGGCATCTACAGTGCTTCTGCCGATGGGAAAGATATGTTTTGTGGGCTGCTGTTCATAAACGCCCGACTTTGTATCAAAACAAATGCGTTGTGTATACACACTTGGGCTAAATTATGTGCAAGAGTGCATGTGTGTCCGTGTGCCTGTCTTCCTGTGTATGCACCGCTGTCGCTACGTTGCTCAGGGGTTCAGTCCCAGTCCGCGGAGGGCCATAAAGAGGATAACTCTGGGAGGGCACAGGCCCAGGCCTAGACTCCTGGACGAGGATCATTCCCCGGGCGAGGCTTCAGTGGCATCCCATAAAACGGATCATACGGCTCCAGATGCTTGGCAATTTGGGTTGCAGTTTGCTGGTAGCAAAAGCCATAGTAGCTAGCAGGGCATAAAGATCCACGCCAGCAGGATTCTACCCGCTAATTGCGAATTCCAAGTTAACACCAGTTGTTTTTCGATGCTGGGTGTTTGGGGTTGTTAGAGCGTAACTATCTCAAACAGTGGATTTGCAAAAAGCACGGCCGCCACAATAATGATGGTAATCATAATAATAACCGTAGGGAGCAAGGACCGGGAGTGGCGGACAATTGTTGAGCCCTTCAAGAAGTCAGCTTGCAAACTGTCCAAACTTCCCGTGTGACTGTGAGGTCCTGTACCTTCCGACATTCCTGTAACTCTGGCCAGAGAAAAGGCGCCCACAAGCGGTTTTCACCCTGCCTTGCCATCATCTCGTCGGCAGTAGACCTGCGCCTCAATGGCCAAGAGACATCGGGGCAACGAGTTGTGGTCTCCAACACCAAAAGTGAAAGGCTTGAACAAAACTTCCATCTTAAACCATAGAATGCAAGCTGCTACATTTGTATGGGACCTTCTTACTGCCAGGCCTCCTGTTGCGACCCTAAACTTGCAGCCTGCAACGACTTCAACAGGCTTGAGACAGCTTCGAAAAATCCGATAAGCCCTGAAAGAACCCAAATGCACGAGTAGAGATTCATGGCTAAGCATAAAGTAGGGCTTCAAGTAACGTAAGACAAGTAGCTGCGCTTAGGGCTGTAGTATCCTGCTTCTAACCCTACTGACAACTAACCATCAGCCTTTAAGAACTGTCGGGTTTACAGTTCTCAGGCAGCACTAGAAACTTCACCCCGTTAATTGGGAGATTGCCCGGCCACGTTCGCTGAAACTTTAAAGATCGAGCCTCCCTAAAGCCTACACCCAAAAAACAAAACTCTTAAACCCCACCCACGCTTAACCCACAAGCGCTGCACCCTTTGTTTGTTTGCCCTTCAGCTTTTCCTTTGGAGCCCAAGCGGCGGCTCAACCGGAGGTTCTGGAGGCTGCTCCGAAGGTTTCGCCGCGGCCGCCGGTCTGCGGGATGGACGAAGTCTTACACCGTTCAGGGATTCAAAGTGTGCCACAAAAACCCGGAACTCCAAGCCCAAAGGCAAACCAGTGGTTAGCACTACAAAACTTCGTTACTGATGTTCCTGTATCAATTAGAGGTGGTATTTCTATCCTACAAAAAGCCCGTACAAAGTCCTCCACCCTAAACCATAGACCCAAGCCGACCAAAACGAAAAACCCGGAACCTAGGTGTCAAACCCACGACCAAGCCGTTGCGACAGTCGTCGCGCCTGATCTGCTGCTGTGTACTTGGAGTTCTCTCCACTACCTTGGAACATCTCGCTCGCGAATGAATTTCGTGCGCTACGATCCACGGCGCGAAGCTTTGGGATTTAAAGTATTAGGACCTCGGGGTTTCGAGCACCAGAAACTGTGTGTGCCTTTAGGGTTGTGGTTTTTCGGTCTGAAAGCAATTCCAGTGATTTCCACCTCACGTGCGGATGGCAGCCCAGAGGCATCAAGACCCTGTAACAGAACTCGGACTTAGGGATGTATCTTGAGCCCTAAACTGCCCTAAACTCTCCACCCGAAGCCCTGAACCCCCAAACACTGGACACACTGGACTCTAAACCCCCAGATACCCCCAGCCGGCCCTTAATTTCCACCGCAGAAGAGCTGCGGTGGGATCACCCAGGATCTCCGCCACAGGAGCGTGGAAGCTAAGGAAACCTTCCTTGATTTTGGGGGTGTAGATCGAGGCTGGTGGTTTGGGTTTCAAGTAGCGAAAGATACACCCCGCAGCAACAGTGTAGTTGCTGCACCTGTTCACTGAGTGTAGGACTTCAACCTCGGGTTTGGGGCTTGAGGGTTTCACCTCGGAGAATAGCAGGTAAACTGAGTATACTGCACAGAAGCACCCAGCGGGGTGTTCGTTCGGGTTCGAGTATGGCTCTTTTGAGTTCGGGTGCTTGGGGCTGCAGTTCGGGGTTTCGCATGCAGAGGGTTTTTCGGGTCTACCGTTCCGCATTTGGCGAGACTATCGCTGTCGATGCTTCCCGCATTCTTGAGATGTCTGTGGTCCTTGTTGCAGGTTGGCTCAGCACTTTTTGAGTGAAGAAGGTCGTACAGTCGTACAGTCACCTCAACACCCAAAGATTCTGAACCTTGAAGACAGGGAATCCGATCAAATGTGAACCTCTCGGATCAATCCCAACACTGTGTCCTAAGCCTGGACCACCAAACCCTACATCCCAAAAACTAAAGCGGCGCCTTCAATCCCGAACTTTCCAAATCCCTTATCGCAACTCCCATGCCTGAAACCTTTCAGCAACCCTACAGAAAGTTTTTGTAATCATTGCCAGCCCTCGTGAACAACTGTAAACACCGGAACACCCTAGTCCCCACCAAAACCTTCCTGCAAGCTCGAGGACTCCTGCAGTAACTAGCAGACGTTTGGACCCTCATTATTCTGCTGCTGCTCAGCACAAAGCAGAAAGCAGAGGAAGTGGCCCTAGACGAACAGCCCAGTGGCCGAGGGGATCGGCATCCCAACGAGCGCTGGCTTTGGCAACTCCGGCTCCGGAGCCTGTAATCTAACATGATAGAACATATTCAGAAACAATCCAATAGAGTATAGTGCAATAGAACGCATCAAAAATCTTAAACGAGAAAGCAGAATGCTCATCATGGAACATAACACAAAATGATATATAAATATAAAATATGATAGCCGTAAGATAGCATAGCAAAACCGACATTACATTTCACATACACCATAGCATACACATTGTATAAAGTGACATGGCATGACACAATATAACAACACAGGGTAACATACTACCCTCAGCATAGCATAAGACAACTTAGCACAATACAACATGACATAACAAATCTAACATCACACAGCATATCCCAAATTAGCTTAACATCTGTATAATAAGATTTCATGAAACAGAAGAGAGCGGAACAGTAGTACAGCGCAATATAAGGTATCTCATAGCAAAAGAGCGTGTAGGTAACATAGTATAACATGCTATCTCGATCTAGTAAAACATAAAGATTCCTTGCATCCCAGAACAATACATTACAGACAGCACGACATGACATAGCATATCAGAGTACACAGCTTAGCACAAGAGCCTATAAGGTAGCATACCTAGTAAAGTGGAATACAAGATATGATAACACAATGTCGCATGTTATGCCAATATACAATAGAATGTGATATGAAAAACTGTTATGCTGTGTACTATGCTACAGTGTGATGCCGTCAGGCATGCTATAGAAAAAGATATGATAAATTTCAGAACAACATAATGCAATACCATGAAGAAACAATGCACCATGATAACAACATATGATGTGATATGATATGCTGCAATATTACAAAACATGGAACGATAGAACAACATATACAACGATATCACATTGGTTAACATGCAAATGTATGTTTTTGTATCATATAACCTGATGTAAGAAACAACAAACCATGCCAAACTCAAATAACAGTACATTACGCACTGACTAGATTCTAACACAATTTAAGAAGAAAAAGTAACATTATACAATACATTCTAGTAAAACATAATATAATAAAACGCATAGAACAGATGGTATAATATGAAATAGAGAACGTGTGAAATCGTAGATAAAACTATGAGGCAATATAGCACGGTATCAAAAGCACCAGGCTCTGGTACAATAAATTACATACACCAAAACATGATATAACGTGTGGAAAGTGTAACATGAGATGAGAAATCATAACATACCCCGATGCAGTGCAACATGATACAAGATGACACACTATAACACATCTATCACAACATGATATAATATACAAATCGTAGAAAACTATGAGGCAATATAGCACGGTATCAAAAGCACCAGGCTCTGGTACAATAAATTACATACACCAAAACATGATATAACGTGTGGAAAGTGTAACATGAGATGAGAAATCATAACATACCCCGATGCAGTGCAACATGATACAAGATGACACACTATAACACATCTATCACAACATGATATAATATACACAATGCAACATGGCTTATCGAAAGATGGTTCGATATTACACAACATATCACGGCTTGCAAAGAGTACATACAGTATATCATAGCATAACAGAATGTATGTAATATGATATGATATGATATAACTCATTACATGGTCAAACAGTGGGACATGATGTAGTATGATATAGTATCATATTGTAAAACATAACAATAATATGATGTTACCTAGTGCAATGTAATTATGTTCTATAGTGTTTCAATATGGTACAGTATTTTAAGATAAAGCATAATGTGAAGTTGATGTAACATTAAACTGCAATTGTAGTGCATAGCATAACCAAAACATTCATGCATGTATACACATATTATGACAGATATGCGCTCATGTAATATGGTCTAGTGTTATATAGCACGGCATCATGTAATACAAATGTTGCATGCAGCCTGGCATAATGTAAGATGGGGTAAAATAAAAAACTATGAACAAGTACGACTAGTGACGATAAGAAACGATAAGAAGAAAGAAGATAGGTAAGGTACACCAATACACTTCGGCATAATACAACTAATGCAATGTACTGTAATGCAATTCAAGATAGTGTAGCATAGTATACCTATTACACGGTGCCCTCTCATGAACAGTCTTCCAAGGATTACACAACATAACATAATACAATATGGAAATGACAGAATGCATTGTATTGACAGCATACAGTGTGACTAGATCTAGTATGCGATAGTATGCATATCATATTCGTGGAGAGATTGGGTTTCGCTGAAGGGTTGAAAACTTTGGGAGATCAAGAGGAACGTAGGAGCAATCAAAACAAGAGGGTTTTGAAGAAAGACTCATGATTTCATATTTCAGTCACACAAGAAGATTCAAACCGCAAATGTGAAGCGGAAGCTCCTGGGCTTCGAGTTTCCACATGACTTTCCGGCCAAAAGCCTCCAGTGACAGAGGTTCCGGCTGGGCTGCCTGAGCCGGCTGTGGCACCTTGGCTGCAACACTCGAAGACTCGGAGGGTTGAAGTTCAAGTCTGCGGGGCCCCAAACCGCCTGAAAACCCTGAAACATGCACTGCGTTGGAACCTGAAACTTCTTGCCCGGAGCCTCCGGCGTAAGCCGAAGGGATCGAGTTAGGTCCCTCGATTGCGGGTCGAATGTTTGGGCAGCGGCTAAGTGTTTTCAGGCTTCAAGATTTCAGGATCGGGGTGTACGATGTTGTGGTCGTTAAGACTGTAGCGCTCTAAGTGTGGGTCAGGAGTGACTTGTGGTGTAAGACTTTGGGGCATAAGATGTCAATGGGGCGCTCATGGGTTGGGGTCTTCAAGGGTTAACACTTATTTGTGGTTTTCCACTGGCTCACAGTCGCTTGTGAGCTGCAGACCTAAACAACCACGTCACTCTCTCCTAAGTCCCCAACCCCGAAGTCCCAACTTCGGGTTTCGGTTCCAGTGGTGGTTTTTGGTCCAGGGCTGTTTATGCCTGCGTTCGTGAAGTTGATGTGTGGATTCTGGTCGAGCTTGTGCCCCTGCCACATTGCAACTGCGACTAGGGCCTCACGTTGAACCTCTTGTCCCACAGGGGCTCGTAAATGATCTGGACATGCAGCACTTGGACAACATTGATGTTGTTCTGTCTTCGTCCGCTGACCAGTAGTGGGTGGACTCAGATGAAAAACAAAACCCACACCCGTTTACGACCGCGTGCTCCGTCGCGTCTTTTGAAGTCAAGAACCCAGAAGAAGTGAACTTGACTCGAGTCCTTTACCCCTGACACCTGCACGCTCAACCAAAAGCTGCCCTGAAGACCAAAAAAATGCAAGGGCTTCGCACCGTGGCAGGGACCGCAGCCGGTGGAGCTTCGATCCTCGGGGTTCGTCTGGGTCCAGGCATCTAGGTGCTGGGATGTTCGGGCTCGGGGCGCAAATGTCTGAGGAGAAAGTTTATGGTGTTCGTCTTTGGTACAAGAAAGAGGCCGACTAGAGGCTGAGATTGCCACACGCATCAAGCCAAGCGGCCCCATTCCTGCTGCCAGCCCTGGCGCTGCAGTACGCATGGCCAAGTGCTGCTGCAAAAGCTGATGCTGCAGCTGAAGCTGGTGAAGCTGGCTGGCCTGAGAATACTACAAGGGAGCCCAACCCTAAACCTTAAACCCAGAAAGGCCCCCCCGAAGCCATCAGTTCTTAATCAGATTCAGAGTCCAGGGGCGGCCTGGGACACAGGCTACAAAACCCTGGAAAACCTGCTTGCTTCAATGAGCCGCAAAAGCTCAACTACACGCTAAGACAATCGAAAAGCATTCAACAGAGAGTTACAGCCGCAGCAAAATACTTGGGCTAGCCGTGCAGGAATGGCTGTGGCATATGCCGCCACTTCACAAATCCGATTGCTTATTCGTCCCGGGGAATTTGGACTCCTAGATTTTCGCTTGCCCGCAAATCTGCGCCGCGCTGCCTGCACCTGGCTAAAGTACTGTTGCATGAGCAGCATGTTCGCAGCAGCCATGCCTCGGAGCAGAGGTTTAGAGTTTGCTGAACTGAAAGTGGCTGAACATGCGAGTCTAGGGCAAGGACATAGCTCTAATATGAACACAATGCGAAGCATAGGGTTTCGGGCTTCAGCCTATGGTTTAAGATTTGAAAGCTATAGTGAACCTGTGCAGCTTCGACAGCCCTCGGATGTCCTCGGCATGTTCTGCGGAATGGATTCTTGGCTTTGGGCATTCAGGTTTGGTCAAGAGAACTGGAAAAAACCTTGAACAAATCACCAGCCCTAAATTTCCTGCCTGGCACCTACCGACTTGGTGAGCCCCCCGCAGTCTTTGTAACTCGTTATGAAGCCCTGCATTACTTGAAATTCGCACAAGTCAACATCCTGATCTTACAACGAAGTCCGATCGAACGACGTGCCTCTCCCGAATGCGGCCCAGGATGCTGGAGAAACAAAGAAGCCTTGAATTCAAAACCCTCCCCACCGCTGCCTGTCGGTGCCGCTTCCGTCGCAGGTGTCACTGGCGCAGCCACAACAGGTGTGACTGGCGCAACCGGCGCAGCAGGTGCAACTGATGCGACAGGTGCAATCGGAGCGACAGGCGCAAAAGGCGTGACCGGCGGAGGCACCACAACAGGTCCAGATGGAGGCACCACAACAGGTCCAGATGTATCGCGGGGCGGAACCACGCGAGCCATACCTCAGGGACTCAGGATACTCCAAGGACGTAGCTAAAGGAATGGTGACGTTTGGCCAGGAAACCAAGCACAACAGCCGAAGAGAGTCATAAAGCATCGCGACCTCTTCCACAATGAGCTTCCCAACTAAACACAACACCTTGCCTGCCTAGACTCCTAGACTACACTCGGCAGAGCAATGCCTGGCACTCCAGGAGGCATCTGCTGACCAGGCCATAATTGCGGTAGCATAGCTGTCCAGCCACTTGGACCTGCCTGGTTCTTTTTGTGAAGTCCTGGCTAAGGATCGAGAAAGTTCGGGGTCAAGATGGATCTAGTTTGCTGGCGCATTCTGCGACTGCTTTACGAGGTGGCTTGAAAGCTGACAACAATGAGTCCTAGCCAAGCTGCCAAGAGCCCAAAGCCCTTCTTAACGCAGTCTTCCCTCAAGAAGTAAGAGGATCGAGGATCAAGGCTTCTTGTTTGGGGTCCAGTCTGGGTTGTGGGATGGCCCGTGCGGTTTCGCTTGAGGTGCACTTGCTCCGACTTCGCAATGCTCGGATCACCTTGAGCCATACAAACCCTTCGTCGGCATCTGAGCTTGTGAGGAATGCATACCCCGGCTTCGGAAGCTAGAGCTCAAAGCCTTGCACTCAAAGCCAGACACCTAGACCAAAATGCGACAGCCTGCATGGGTCATACTGGTCGGGCACAAGTGTTCTGTCTTCTCTGTTTTGGTCCAGGCTGAGCACAGCACTGCCATTCCCATGCTTGATTTTGGGTCACCAGGGGTGTCCTATGGTGTCCTGTTCCCCATACGAGAGCATGGCTTTGGAAACAAACTAGGTTTATGTGTCTTTTTTGGTCACTTGCATTAGCAACAACAAGGTGTGATTACTATTGTCATTGTTGCTGTTACGACGATCCGGTTTCGGCATGCTACATGTACTCCCGGTCCAAGTTATACCCCTAGAACCCGTTCGAGGACAAAAGAAACGAGACCGCCATTCCCCAATTCGGCACGTGATTCCCGAAGAGTAAGAATCAGTGAACATGAGGCCTGAATAATGTGAATCGAAATGCTATGTCGCTCAGCGCTTTGATGCTTGACGTTTGAGAGTCTCAGGCCTGGGTTAGATCGGGGAAAGGCGTTTGGTCTCAAACCCTGTGCATATACCTGAACGTAGTGGCGGATCCCACGGTTCATGGACCAGGGCCAGACTTATGGACTGGGGGATTTTGGCGCTTTGGGTCTGGATGGGCTTTCATGTCCGGGGTTGTGGCTTCAAGCTTTAAGGGCTAAATCACCAAGTTCTCGCGAGCAACCGGGCAAACCACAAGGTAATGCTTAGGCCCTTAACTGATGAATCTTTTGCCAACCAGTTGATATCCCAATCGAAAACCACGTGACCCTAAAATGTGAAATCGTAGTTCGTACACCGTACACTTCAATCGCTTTTTCGGGCGCCCATCCCGGGAGATTCGTGTCGGCGCAAGCGCAAGGCCTGAAGGTATCCTTCCACAGTTTTTGTTGATGCTGGACTTCGACCTGGACGGCGCTGCGTTTGCTTGCCGAATGAGGAAGCTACTCTGTTGTGCCTCAGCTGGCGAGTGAAACCCAGAGCGCGAGACAGAGCGCAGTCATGGTGGCGCCTGCGGAGTTTGGAGTAGGGCGAAGCTGCAAGAGATTTGGGGGGGCCTGTGGCGCTGCGGCTCGAGTTAAGACTGTACTGTATGGCTTGGGAAAATGATTTACAAACGGGTAGTTTTGAAGGGAAGCCTGCCCCACCTCAACACTGAACCATACAACAACTGGACGACGGTCAGACTGTCACACACTCATCACAAAGAGAGGAAGCGAGAGAGAGCGTGAGAGAGACTAGGAGAGAGACAGGACCGGGACAGAAAGAGCGAGAGAGCGAGCAAGCGAGGGACGGAGGGACGGAGGGACGGAGGGACGGAGGGACGGAGGGACGAAGGGACGGAGGGACGAAGGGAGGCACACGGAATCCGAGAACAGTCGCAAAATCGAGGTTTTGCAGGTTGATGCCACCAAAGTATAAACGATCTGAACAACAACGACTAAACCAACCCAGTTAATGTAAAGCATGCAAGGCGATGCCGATCAAGACAATGCTCATCATCTCGATGATCATCACAATCATCGTGCTGGTCATCATCGTGACCGCCACAACCTGTTCTAACCTTCACCAATGTCAAGGAAGGGGAAGAAGAAGGCTCCAAACAAGCCAAGGGCTTAGCTGCTAAAGGCGTTGAATGCCCACTCGTATGTGCCCCAGCATCAAGTGACAATTTCCATGGATGGGGGAGATCGGCTGACATACTGGCCGAGGCTTGAACAGATCAGTGTCTAGGATTGCCCGACACACCCCAGGCGGATGAAACCTAAACCCGCAGAAACAACACGCAAGCCGAAAGAATGCCGTTTGAGCAACTTATCTCCAAACCCCACGATACTTGCCTGGTGACACGCCGCTTTTTTCATCCTTCGGTTCCTAAGAGCACAGCTAGATTCATTGCCTGCTCGTGGCCTCAACCTTCTAAACCGCGACGTTTCATTTTCCTCGCTGAGGCAACGAAGAACCAGTCGGGTACTGCGGTTACGGGCCATGCCGGCTTGTTGCTGTTGCTACTGTTGCTCTTACGACTACCCGCCACCGCCACCACGACTACTGCTTCGACTGCTGCTGCTGCTACTGCTGCTGCTACTGCTGCTGCTGCTGCCTCCTCCTACTCCTCCTCCTCCTCCTCCTACTCCTACTACTACTCCTCCTCCTCCTACTCCTACTCCTACTCCTACTACTACTACTACTACTAGGCTAGCGCGCCCTGAGGCGCCTGGGCGTTTTGTGACACACATCTCGCGCCACTAAGGAGATTAGCGTAATTTTGCCTAGCGCGAAAAAAGCAGGAATTCG
>BGNK01004317.1:0-12464 GCA_003297005.1 Symbiodinium sp. clade A Y106
CTACGTGGATCAGCCGCGCTTCGTGGCTTTGGCTTCAGGCGCCCTCACCAGCAAGCACGCACAGATCGCAAGCCGCTCAGAAGTGTGCCGCCAGTGCCAGGAGGAGATGAGCCCGTCATCGCGTACTCGTCTTTGCGGGCCGCCTTCCCCGGCTCCGACGGCCAGGCACAGTGCGCGGCTTGCGGGGAGACCCTCTCATGCACCCGAGAGCCTTCAGGTGCCCAAGGCGGTCCTGGCAGCCTTGCAGGGCAAGTTTGCAGTTGACTTGAGCACAGACGCCACGGTGACTCGGATGCGAAGTTGCTCGTGCTTGGAGAGCACTGTTTGGGTTGGGGGATATGCGTGGAGGGATGTTTTTAGAAGCTGTGATGAGCGACTCTCGGACTCTCAACTCCAGAAAAAGACAAGCAAAGCTTCCTGCCTCGAGGCCCGCGGCTTGACGCAGCAGGGCCTCGAGCGGATCCTGGAATCTGGCGGCGACGCCCACTTCGGTGGCCAAGTGCTTGAGAACCTGGACATTACCCGAAAGGCGGTGGTGGACGGCTTGGCGACGTCGCAGCGCACCATCCTGCGGCTACCTCAGTTCTGGGGCGTCCCGGCCGACGCTTGGGGGCGCTTGGGCGCGAGCCTGGACGGCGAGCGCCTCCGGAAGGTGGATCTGTACGCGCGCCTCGGCCTTTTTCTCGGCGCCTTTTTGCGGGTGGAGCTGCGCGGCGTTTTGGTGTCCTGTCTCCGGGGAGAGCCGAGGTGCTTCCACGACTCTGGTGAGGGCTCCCACGCGCTGCTGGCCGGGCTGGCGCGGTGCCAGAACCTGCAGGACCCGCCGAGTTCCGGGAGTTCACCTGGCATTTCTGCCGCGCCCATGCCTGCGAAGACCCGGGTTGGGGGCTTCTTCTCCCAGGAGCTGGTCATGGACTTCTGCCAGGAAGTCGCCTGGGCTGAGCTCCGAGCTGCGGAGTGGCCGGAGCTCCGGAAGGCGAGCTTCCAAATGCGCCTCGGCTTGTTGGCGGAAGGGGGATGCGGGTCGGAGGCGGGTGCGTGAGAGGGAAGTCGTTTTTTGCAGGGCATTTTCTCAGTGGGGCAAGGTGTTTCCCTTGGGATCACCGCGGCCGCGGCGAGGGCTCGCAGGCGATCCTCTCAGCTCTGGGCCGATCCGGGCAGCTGGAGGCCTCTGATTTCGGGCAAATGGGGTTATGGGCAGCTTAGAGAAGAGAACCACACCTCAACTCCGTTTCGCTTTTGCTTCTACGATCTCCGAGCAAAGCAACCGCCCGCCTTTTTTGTCAGCGGCGGCCGCCAGGAGCTGAACTTCGAGCGGTGCGATGCGTTCCCCTACTCGGCCTGGAAGCTGCTTTCCGACGGCACGTGGCCTCGCCTCCGGGTTGCAAAAGGCGTCCCGGAGGAGCACCTGCAGCGCCTGCGCAAAGCTCCTCTGGACCTCGAAGCAGGTTCAGGCGGGTGGAGCGTGGGAATTCGTGCATTGGGGCCGACTGCAAGCTGCGCTCATTTTGTCTTTGCTTCTGGCTAGGCTAGGCCCTAAACCCTTTCAGGCCCCAAGCTCAGGGGACTCAGCGCAGAAGGGGCACTTCTCCTTCGCAGATCCAGACCATGTCAGTGGATGAATCTGCAGGCTTTCGAACTCCCGGTCTTCCAGCATCTCGATGGCAGTCGCCATGCTCCTGCGAGAAAGGGCTCCGAGGCCTTCCGACCCTAACCCTAAACCCTAAACCCTTGATATTAGGGTCCCGTTTGGGGCGTTTTTTCAAGATCAGGGGTATCTTTCTGGGTGGAGTGGTTAGATTGATGATCCTACTCTGACTTGAGGGACTTCGGCTTCCCAGAGGGGCCACGTCAGTCGAGCGATCTGCAGCTCACGGAGTGACCGCCCTGGGCACTGTCATTGACGCATGTGCAGCTACGGGAAGTAAGACTGAGTAGGAACGCAGGGGGATGGATGGGATGGGATGGGATGGGATGGCATGGCATGGCATGGCATGGCATGGCATGGCATGGGATGGGATGGGATGGGATGGGATGGGGTGGGTTCTGTTGTCCATATTAATACACCACTCCCAGCTTCCAAATNGGCTGGCTGGCTGGCTGGCTGGCTGGATGGATGGATGGATGGATGGATGCATGGATGCATGGATGCATGGATGCATGGATGCATGGATGCATGGATGCATGGATGGATGCATGGATGGATGGATGCATGGATGGATGGATGGATGGATGGAGGCATGTATGGATGCAGGGAGGGACGGATGGATGATGGATGGATGATGGATGGATGATGGATGGATGTGTGGATGTTTGTCTGGGGCATTGCGGCCGGTTATGACCGGAAGCAGCCGCTAGAGCTCGAAGCAGAGAAGCTTTTCGATTCAAGAACGTGAGAGCATCTTGCGAAGCATTTGTCTGCAGATCATCTGAACGCAGCACCCTTCCAATCGACGCAGGCGAGGCGGCAAGCTCCACGGAGCTGCAGGAGCACGGGGCCGCGAAGCTTCAAATGTATCCCTCTTTCGTGACCTCGGTGCTGATGGCGAACGCAGCGCTGGAAGTGCAGCAAGATGGCAACCTGCTGCCGGCGCTGGCCCGCTCCGACGCAGAGGACGCTGCGGCAGGTTGAGGGGCAGCTCGTAGTTCATTGTTCTTCTATTCGATGTTTCATTTGTGCGTGGGTTGAAGTGCATCCTGCATGGGTGTCAGTTGACGCGATAAGCTGAGCCCCCCTGCCCAAGAGGGAGTGCGCTTGTTATGTGGCCAAGATCTCTCCGGCCCTGAGAGAGCAGAGAGGCATCCCGACAAGCCTCGCAGCCAGGAGCTCAATATGAATCGTTGCAAAGGCGTCCCTGCCGCCGTGTGGCAGAAGCTCGGTGGCCAGGGCGATGTTTTCCAGAAGCTGAGGAAGGCGAGCTTCGCAGAGCGCCTCGGAGAGCAGACTGCTTTGCGGGTCTCCCCTTGCCGCGTGCTTTTTTCTGCGAGGTGCTTCGAAGAACGCGCCGAGGGAGTTGAAGGCTTGCTGTTGGCCTTGAGCCGATGCCAGCAACTACAGGACGTGCGTGCGTAGCCAGTAGCTTTCTGGGTCTCGTCGGAGCTGCGTCGTTTTTTTTTCGAGGTTTTCGAGGCCCCGAAACCCTACTGTAGCCCACTCTTTGCACGGCTGTGATCGAACCACGAACCTGCGAAGCAGTGCTGTGCTCCCCCAGAACGCAAGCCGCTCAGCAAGAGAAATATACAAAATGGATGGAGTTCAGCCTCAATGCTCGCTCATAGTGGAGTGGAGTGGAGCGACTGGCAAAACACTCCGGTTCGGGCTGGAAGCGAAAACCAGGAAAGCTCCCCAGTGAGAAGAAACGAAGGGCCGGGGCCGAGCACTCCCGGGCTTCTGCCGTGCTACAGGAGCTTCAGAGGTAAGTTGCTTGGCCCGTGCCCACATTCATGCATAGCAGACATAGCAGACTGGAGGGAGAGTTGATCCTTTAGGTTTCCGTGAATGCCCATCGCGACGTTCACATCCATAGGAATCAGAGGAAGGTGTCGCCGCGTGAAGCGTGAAAATTCCTTTGAGAAGAGAAGCAGGCACCCAATCTGAAGCGAATGCGATGGCTCACGCGTTTCAAGGGAGTCTTTTTCCCTTTGGGGGAGTTGGATCTTCGTCCGCAAGAACATGTCAGCAAGAGGGTGTCGGGTGTGCATCGTGACTGCCCACCCCCGCCAATGCGAAGAAGGGAAGCGTCCTCACACGCGGGCCAGGAAAAACAACCTGGTTTCCGATGTCGCAAGTCCAGTTCGGGTCATAGCCGGGAGAGCTTCCTTTTGCTGGTGTTACCCGAAGCAGGCGGGAGGGAAAACCACCAGCCCGGGTGGCCAGGAGCTCGATTTGAACTACTGCAGTAAAATCCCGGCTGCGGCGTGGCAGCAGCTCGAGGGCGCCACGTGGCAGAAGCTCAAGACGGTGAGCTTCGATTGGCGCCTCGGAACTTGCACCTGTTGGAGTGGTTCGGGTATCCTCTCGTGGAGATGGTTCTGGGGATGTGGGAGCCATGTGAGACGTTGAGACAGGCACTCAGCCGCTTCACAGGAAACCCGTGGTCTGAGAAGTTGTCTTGGAAACGAGTAGCAGAAGCTCGAGATTCTTCGGCGCGGCTTTCTTAGTCCCGGCCCAGGTGCTTCGGCGAAGAGTCGAGAGCCGAAGGCGCAGCGGGGCTTCTTGCGGCCCTGGCCCGCTGCCCTGAGCTGAAGGACGCGAGCTCGATGAGTTTGCAGCAGCGCTGGTGTTACCCGGTACCCGAAACAGTGCGGGGGAAGAACCAAATGCTATACCTGTCCGGGCGGCCAGGACCTCTCCATGGACTCCTGCAGTGAAATCCCGGCTGCAGCGTGGCAGCAGCTCGTGGACGGGGCGAAGTGGCCGAAGCTCACGAAGGTGAGCTTCAACGAGCCCCTCGGAGGGCAGCTCTGGGGTTCTGGGGCTGCAGAGGTTTTGTGTAGACTTGGCTGCAGGAAGCCTCCAGTTCTTGACATCATTCACATGCCGGGGTGTTCCAGCCCGAGGTGCTTCCACAGCGAGTCCAAAGGCATCGAGGCTGCGGNNNACTGCCCACCCCCGCCCATGCGAAGAAGGGAAGCGCCATCACACGAGGGCCAAGGAAGAACTCACTGATTCACGCCTGTTTTGAGCCTCGGAGTTTCAGAGCCTTGGGTCCGGACGTCGCGTCCAAACTATTGCATCACATATCTCTTCCCAACTTCAACTGATTACCCATGTCGCAGGCTCGAAGGCTCGAGGCCTCTGTCCGCCACCTTCGCAAGTCCAGTTCGGGTCNGTCCAAACTATTGCATCACATATCTCTTCCCAACTTCAACTGATTACCCATGTCGCAGGCTCGAAGGCTCGAGGCCTCTGTCCGCCACCTTCGCAAGTCCAGTTCGGGTCATAGCCGGGAAAGCTTCCCCTCCCTGGTATTACCCGGCGAGAAAAGAACCAATCCTATACCTGCCCCCGGGCAGCCAGGAGCTCTCCATGAGAGACTGCAGCGAAATCCCAGCTGCGGCGTGGCAGCAGCTCGTGGACGGGGCGAAGTGGCCGAAGCTCACGAAGGTGAGCTTCAACGAGCCCCTCGGAGGGCAGCTCTGGGGTTCTGGGGGTGCAGAGGTTTTGTGTAGACTTGGCTGCAGGAAGCCTCCAGTTCTTGACATCATTCACATGCCGGGGTGTTCCAGCCCGAGGTGCTTCCACAGCGAGTCCAAAGGCATCGAGGCTGCGGNTGCAGAGGTTTTGTGTAGACTTGGCTGCAGGAAGCCTCCAGTTCTTGACATCATTCACATGCCGGGGTGTTCCAGCCCGAGGTGCTTCCACAGCGAGTCCAAAGGCATCGAGGCTGCGGCCGGGCTCCTCGCCTTCCTCGGCCGCTGCCCCGAGCTGAAGGACGCGACCGCCCGCCTTTGAAAAAGATTTTGTGACCAAATCGGAGCAACAACATGTCACCAAGAAGGTGTGCATTGTGACTGCCCACCCCCGCCCATGCGAAGAAGGGAAGCGCCATCACACGAGGGCCAAGGAAGAACTCACTGATTCACGCCTGTTTTGAGCCTCGGAGTTTCAGAGCCTTGGGTCCGGACGTCGNTAGCTTGTTTAGCCCTTCCCGACCACGCGGCCAGGAACTGCATATGGAATACTGTGACCAGATCCCGGCTGCGGCGTGGCAGCAGCTCGAGAACGCCACGTGGCCGAAGCTCACGGAGGTGAACTTCGATTGGCGCCTTGGCGAGGGCACCTTTCGGAGCGTTCGTTGATTCTCTCGTCGGGATGGTCGTTGGGATGTGGGAGCCGTGCGAGACTTTGAGGTGGCAGGCACCCGGCCGCTTTACAAGAAACCAGTGGTCTGAGAAGTTGTCTTTGATACAAATATCAGCAGAAGCACGAGATTCTTCAGCACAGATATGTGATTCACGGCCCAGGTGCGTCGGCGCAGATTCCGCGGGCGCCGATGGCGCGGCGGGGCTTCTTGCGGCCCTGGCCTGCTGCCCTGAGTTGGAGGACACGGGGATCCATTGAGCCTTCAGCAAAGAAGGGTTTCGGGTCGCAACAGCGAGCGAAGGCCTAGGGAACATACAAACGAAGGCCTACATGAACCCCTTGNCCCCTCGTCGGCCCCTGGCTCTCCGACCCGCTTCCCATCCGTCTGTCCTCCATGCCAGGACAACAATATCCGCGGCCTGTCAGACGAGCACATGGAAGAGCTGCGCCGCCTGCGCCAAATGCGTGATCGCGAGTTCCGGAAATCGCAGCTTTCTGGTCTCAACATATCCCTGGGGACCATGGATTAGGAGACTGCTGCATGCAAGACCGAATATCAAGATCTGATCTGGGTGCGGTTGTTCGGGACATGAGTCTTTGAGTGTGGAGCGACTCGTGCTGCAAAGAAGTCGATATCTTACTACAAGAGCTCTACACGGTGCCGAAGCAGTTGTTCTACGAGTCTACAGCAGCTTAGTGCGCGATGGTGCGCGTCATGAGGGCCCAGACTGCCTGCAAGGACGGATGTGCCCACCCTAGACTCGAGGCCCTAGACTCCCCAAACCATCTAACACCCCTGAGCCATACATTTCTACTACATCAACTGAGCTTTATCCCGAAAGCCCGAAACCTTCAGACTCAACCCCAAATGCCTGAAGCACTGAACTCTAAAATCCCAAAGCCCCAAAGCTCTAGATTCAGAATTTGCAAGACTTTAGCTGCATTGTGCATGGTCCTCGACCCCGGAACCAATTCGTGCAAAGCAGGCCCGCAATCCCCCGTTGGGGAGCTGCCGGGACAGAATAACAGCCACAAGCGCACGTGCTTAAGGATTCCACTGTTTGGTGTCCAAGACCCCCTGCACAAAGAGGGGCGGGGGGATACCAGAGCCCATACTCATGAGATCTTTGTGTGGTCTCTTTGGCCCAAGAAGATGCATTGCTTCTCTCTGGCTGCACATGACGTCCCACGACGTCTCGTCTGCAATGTTCGGAGTTGAGCCTCTGCTTTTCCCCACTACCTTACCGAACCCTAGCATAAGAAGACTTCTCTGAAGTTCAGAAACCTAAACCCTGGTCTTTTCAATGCTGCTGCTTGCCTCCTCTAGCTACTGCTATTTGTTGTTGTTGTTCTTCTTCTCCTGATTCAGATTGAAGGGCTTGGAGCAACTTCGATTTCTTAAGCTTTAGTATAAGTTTGCCGGACAACCGCTTCCCGAAGCTCAGATGAAGCAAGCTCCAGTGGAAAGAGGTTTCAACCTCATCAGGAAGTCTGGAAACTTCATCCCAAGCCCAAGACATCCTGGCACCCCAGCTCTCTCTTCAAACGACGAAGCATTGCATGCATGGTGCAGACCCGAATTCGCGATTTGCTTGCTGGACTTGTCCAGGAGTCGGCCCACGCCGAAAGAGTGGAGCTTCTCCAAAGCCGGATGTAGTGTTCGAGCTCAGTACTGCAAGGATGATGGTGATTTTTGTTGCTACATGGGGGTCGTTCAAGTCGTGGAGAAGCTCCTAAACGAGGCTTCCGATTGTTCCTCGGTCTCTCGGTCTCTGTCTCTCATTCTCTCTGTCCCCGAGCTTCATCTCGGGACGGCCCAGTCTCCCGAATTGAATACCTGAGTTCAATCGCGGCTCGCGATCCCGAAGCCCTCAAGTCGCAGATGCAAATCCAAACCTTAAGCCCCAGATCTCTGTTCCATCTTTCACTTTGGGAGTTTGGGCCAAATTTTTGTGTGGGCCACTCTTAATGCATGATGCCTGGCAATTGCCAGGACTCCGCCACGGTCACCCGTGGGTGCTTTGCATGGAGTGAAACCGAATTCGGCTCGTTTGGCAGAATAAATGGCGCCCCATGATGCCCCATGCACCTCCGCCAAGACAGCACTGCATGTGGACAGCAGGTTTGCCTCAGCCTTGACGCGATGGATGGACTTTGGCTTTGTTCCACGCAGCATTCTCCTGGACAGGCCATCCGAAAGGGCTTTTGGCGAAACTCCGCAACGTGTGAAGAAGCCTCGACCATTTCCAAACGCGACCTCGAACCCCTGCACTCGAGTTGAGCTGTCGTGTATCTGCCAGGCTCAAGACCTCGTAGCCAGGGAGAGGTTGCGTGAGCTTCTGAACGTGGCTTGGGCCAGGAAGGCTTCAAGCATTGCAGCATCTTGCATGTGTGGCCGTATGCAAACTGATCTATGTATGGCGGTATAAAAGCTCCAAAACAAAGAAGCCCCGCGCTCGCATTGAAGCCTGGAGGCTTCGAGCCCAGGAGCCCCCAGTTCTCGCAGAAGAGGCGACAAGCCCAAGCCTTGGTCCTCCTTTGAAGCCTGGGAGGTCCTCGCCCTCCTCGGCTCCCCTCTCCCTGTGTCCGGATCCTGGAAGGCAACAGGCAGAGAGAGAGAGAGAGCTGATGCTTTTGGACTCTGGGTTTTGTGGGCCAGAGGCAGAAGCAGAAATTCGAGGCTTCAGAATCCCAGGAGGCTATGACGGCCAAAAGCACGGAGAGATTAGAATAGTAGCCTTTTGCAGGTGTTGGTGTTGGGCCATGATTGTGCCTACTTCTGAGATGATTTAGGCACGACCCTTCCTGATGTCCCCAGAGCCGAGGGCGTCGGCCGGCCTCCGCAGTCGGCCTCCAAGGCTTCGCTTCCGAGTGCGCGGAGGTCCAGGCCCGGGTGGATCCAAGGCTTTTGGGTTTTGCAGGGAGATATACTATGGTACATTAGGGTCCAAATATGGTATATCACCGTATAGTTATGATATATTCCTTCCTATAGTAGATTATTGTCCCCAAGAGGTGTGTATGGATGTCAGTTAAAAAGGCAACTTTCAGAGTGTTTTTCTGAGATCATGGGCCTCCAAGTCCGAAGTCCACCAAACTCCTCTCAGGCGACCGAAGGACAGCGACAGTATGCAAATTTTGTGCGCTGCTGGCCGGGGCTCCTGGAGTTTGGAGATTTTGGAGTAGGCACTCCCACAAAGGCCAGCCTTCTTGGATTTAGGGTTTAGGACTGCGTCTTGTAGAATCCCTCTCTGCTAGGGGCACGGCCTCCTTCCTCAGTTCAGCTTGGGATTTTCCGAAAGCTCAGGATGTCGAAGAGAGTGACCCGTGCACCCCAAAACCCTTAAATCCCAAACCCGTGAATCCTTAAACCCGAAACTTTATTGGTTGTAGAAGGGCCCCTCTACCGCAAGTGCTTGCGACGGGCCTCCACCAAGACTGCGGTGCAGCATCAGGCTTGTGTTAGGGTTTTGGGGGAAGGGTCTAGGGTTTAGGGTTTCGGGGACAGCTTCCTAAAGGTTACGCAGAGGGTTCCTACTACAAGGGCTACTCTCAGGGCCTAGTGATGTTACTGGGTTCCGGGGTTCAGGGTCTCAGTCTTTCCTTTCGCTTTGTTTTCTCTCGGTGGAGAGAGCCTTGGAGGGTCAGAAAGGCCCTCAAAAAGCCCAGGGCTTCCCGAGGTGCCGCCGAGGCTCCGAGGCAGGTTGCGTGCGTTTTTGGAGGCGTGTGCACATTGCGGAGCCGGGGCGGAGGAACAGCCCCTTAAGCTTAGCAGACAAGGCCAGGTAGATTCCTTGGTGGATATAGTCTTTTCAAACTTTAAGGTTTTGGAGTTGGTGCTCTCCACACGCCCCTCCCAAGCAATGGCTCTTCTCCGATGCCCTCCGGTGCCCCATTGACTCGAAGCTTAGGAGCCGATGGCTCCGAAAGCCTGGAGTAGTTCAGAACCGTCCTTCCCGAAAGACAGGCCGTCGACCTCTCTCTCCGCAGCCCTTGCGGTTGGCCACCGGCGAGGCCGGCCTCCGTCAGTGTAGTTCCGTAGCGGTGCTGTATGTAGTGCCATTCGGTGCCTCTGAGATTCTGTGGTCCTGGTGACTGCATGCTGCGCGACTCTCCGAATCTTCTGTGACTCCCGACCGCTCTCCAACTTTAGCCCCGGCTTTTTGGGCCCGCACGGCTCGAAGGATTAGAAAGATTCGGTAGCTGCCAGCTGCAAAAGCAGCGGGGGTGGCCTCTACCTGCCCTAGCCATGGCTGGATTGTGTCACAGATACGAGCTTCTGAGGACAGAGGACACCGAGGACCTGAGCCTCCAGAGGCCCGGGTCGGGTTGCTTCGGTCNCAGATACGAGCTTCTGAGGACAGAGGACACCGAGGACCTGAGCCTCCAGAGGCCCGGGTCGGGTTGCTTCGGTCTGGGACTGTGTGGGCCGCTTTCTGCGGGCGATAGCCGCAGCCTCAGCGCAGTGTCGCAGAGCTGCTGCGCGGCGCAGAGAAGCATCGTCTCCATCCTCGCCTGCCCGCGTGAGCTACCAGTAGATAGACGGGGCAATATCGAGTTGGAAGGGGCCTTGAAAGACGGGTTCCTACGCCTTCTTCGCTTGGAGCTGAATCTCGGTGCAAAGCCACAGACAGTACGACTGGTGGAGGAACTGCCGCACGTTGGCAGCCCGGAGGATGACAGCCTGCCCTCGATGCAGTCCACACTTCCCTTGCCGGACGATGCGCGAGTCCTGGGGTTCCGATTCCAAGAAGCCGGGAGCCCAAGGAAGATGTCCCAAACAGCACCCCTACTTCCCGTAGCTCCAAAACTTCCTGCCGAGGCNGCGGGGGTGGCCTCCACCTGCCCTCCACCTGCCCTAGCCATGGCTGGATTGTGTCACAGATACGAGCTTCTGAGGACAGAGGACACCGAGGACCTGAGCCTCCAGAGGCCCGGGTCGGGTTGCTTCGGTCTGGGACGGTGTGGGCCGCTTTCTGCGGGCGATAGCCACAGCCTCAGCGCAGTGTCGCAGAGCTGCTGCGCGGCGCAGAGAAGCATCGTCTCCATCCTCGCCTGCCCGCGTGAGCTTTCGGTGGAATTTGGCGACATCAAGCTGGAAGGGACCTTGAAAGACGGGTTCCTACGCCTTCTTCACTTGGAGCTGAATCTCGGTGCAAAGCCACAGACAGTACGACTGGTGGCGGAACTGCCGCGCGTTGGCAGCCCGGAGGATGACAGCCTGCCATCGATGCAGTCCACACTTCCCTTGCCGGACGATGCGCGAGTCCTGGGGTTCCGATTCCAAGAAGCCGGGAGCCCAAGGAAGATGTCCCAAACAGTACCCCTACTTAACTTCCCGTAGCTCCAAAACTTCCTGCCGAAGCAACCGACGGTAGCACGGGCTTCGCGGACGTGCGCAACCCACATGTTCTGCTGGACATCAAGGGCACCCTCCACCTGGAACCGCTGTCCCGGCGCTACCTTGCGTCCGGATCAGTGGAATTTCCCGGGTGCGTCCGATGGATGCCCGCGGCACTAGAAGCTCTGGAGAAGGACGGGACGGCCACTCGCTGGGATGCAGCGGCCATCGCTGCCCTTCCGGAGGCTCGGGGGAGGGGGAGTCCGTTTCGTGTTTGCATGAGCCGCGTGAATTGCGGCAGTTGGTTCGTGATCCTGGGAGGTACTTGGCCTGAAGTTCTTCCAGGGCACGGCGGTGGACCACCTTTCGGAGGTCGAGTACGCGGACACCTGCGCCGGCTTTGCCGCTAATTGTATGTTTTGGATCGATTTGCTTGTCCTCACCTTCGCCAGAGCCTCAGAGCGAGATCTGTCGTTNGACCACCTTTCGGAGGTCGAGTACGCGGACACCTGCGCCGGCTTTGCCGCTAATTGTATGTTTTGGATCGATTTGCTTGTCCTCACCTTCGCCAGAGCCTCAGAGCGAGATCTGTCGTTTGCCAGGAGATAGGGACTCCCCGAAACTGTTGCTACCCAGTGTGCTGTAGCGGCGTGCGCGGCAGTGCATCGGCTTGAAGACTGGAGATGCGTTCGAGCGCTCGGAGGCGCTCTTCTACCTCGACATCGTGCTAGACATCAAGCAACTGTTGCTTTTCGGGAACAGCGAGCTCTATGGATACCTTGCCCTGAACCTGGCCGGAATGGCTCTCCCCCCGATCTTTACGACTCTGGAAGCCATCGAGTTCAGTGCAAACGACTCCGCAGAGAAGGACCGCTTGGAGCGGCTCCTGTCCCCCACGCTTCTGCTCCCAGCCGTCCTTGCGGCCATCATCACACAAACCTTGATGGCAGTCTTGGTGGCGCTGTCTGCTGTTGCCCATAGGCGGGGCTGTGAGCGAAGTTCGGGTCATGTGCAGCTGCGATTGCCGGTCGTAGCCTTTAGAGATGCCTTGTCGCGAGGAAGCACCCACTCCTCGCGGGGGCGAAAATGGCCGAGGCGAGGAACCAAAGCCGAGAGGAATTGGTGGGGTTTCGGGCCGGTTTCGGGGCTTCGTTGGTTTGGGGGTTGAGGTGAGGGGACTGCTTTTGGCAGGGCCTTCGAGGGTCCGAACGCCGCCGCAGGTTGCAGAGTCCGCGGTCTCTGCACTGGTGCAGACGAATTTTTTAATCTCCGCTCTAGGCGGGATTGAACAAATTCGTGCACTCGAGCTCTCGGACG
>BGNK01004317.1:12490-43902 GCA_003297005.1 Symbiodinium sp. clade A Y106
GAATTTTTTAATCTCCGCTCTAGGCGGGATTGAACAAATTCGTGCACTCGAGCTCTCGGACGACCAGCTCCAAAGCCTAGCGCTCTCAGTAGCAGTGTCCTGTTTCTCCCTTGGCCTCGGCTTCGCTGGCCGCGACAAGGCGGACTCGGCTGTGTTGGGCCTCCCGGGTAAGCTCGGGTGGAGGCCAAGCTTTGCATGCCTGATTTTCGCCAGATTTTTGGAGGTCCTCAGTCGCATGGTGGCCTACAGTGTACTGCAGATCTCCCTGCGGGGCTATCCGCTTCTGCGTCTCACGGGTCTGGGCGCTGGCGCCTTTGCTCTGCTGGCAGCCCTACTGGCCTTCCCAGAGGCCTCCTGGGCCGATCTGGCGGCTGCTCGGCTCGGCGTGCATGCGTTTGGAGTCAGCTTCGAAGTCTTGTCGTAAAAAGAGCGTAAAAAATTTGAGGCTGCAGTCATCGCCCACCCGGGCCAGATCCTGGAGCCGCAGTCCTTGTTGAAGCTCCGGCTGCTCGGCGGTCGGCCATTGGTTCACGACAGATATGTTCCGTAGGTGCACCGTNTTGAGGCTGCAGTCATCGCCCACCCGGGCCAGATCCTGGAGCCGCAGTCCTTGTTGAAGCTCCGGCTGCTCGGCGGTCGGCCATTGGTTCACGACAGATATGTTCCGTAGGTGCACCGTACAGGAGCATGCGCAAGGTATTCTTTGATGATCCACATGGTGCTGGTGGCTGCTGCCGGTGGTGCCCAGTTGCTGCTGCAGGCGACCACGGGCCCGACAGCATGCAAGGCCGCTACGTTGCCTTGGGCTGCATTCATGCTTCATTGCCATGATTTGATTTCAATGATCGCAGGCCCTGCCGGACATGCTGCTGATCGCATGGCTCGTGCTGCGCTTAGCCTGTCCAAGCGAAAGTCCAGTCAGGTCGTCTTGCTGACCCACGCCGTCCCTCGCTCGCCCAGGTGGTTAGCCTCGTCAGCTGGGCAGCGCTTGGCCTCTTCAGTCGCTCTGAGTGGTTTCGATTTGTTTGGAGGTGCACAATGCCGTGGCATGAGCACACACTGTGGGAAGCTTCAGGCTGGCTTGGCCACTACGTGGATCAGCCGCGCTTTGTGGCTTTGGCTTCAGGCGCCCTCACCAGCAAGCACGCACAGATCGCAAGCCGCTCAGAAGTGTGCCGCCATTGTCAAGAGGCGACGAGCTCATCGCGTACTCGTCTTTGCTGGCCACCTTCCCCAGCTCCGATGGCCAGGCACACGGCACAGCTTGCGGGGTGACCCTCACATGCACCCGAGAGCCTTCAGGTGCCGAAGGCGGTCCCGGCAGCCTTGCAGGGCAATTTTGCGGTTGACTTGACCACAGATGCCGCGGTGACTCGGATGCGAAGTTGTGTGTGCTTGGAGTGCACGGTTTGAGTTGTGGGATATGCGTGGAGGGATGATTTTATAAGCTGTTATAAGCGACCCTGCCTCCAGGCCCGCGGCTTGACGCAGCAGGGCCTCGACAGGATCCTGGAATCTGGCGACGACATCCGCTCCAATGGCAAAGTGCTTGAGAGCCTGGGCTGTGCCCGAGAGGCGGTGGTGGACAGCTTGGCGAGCTGGCCCCCCTGCCCAAGAGGGAGTTCGCCTGCCATGTGGCCAAGATCCCTCCGGCCCTGAGGGCGGGCGGACAGCAGAGAAATGCAAAGCGGCATCCCGACAAGCCTCGCAGCCAGGAGCTCAATATGGATCGTTGCGAAGACGTCCCTGCCGCCGTGTGGCAGAAGCTCGGCGGCCAGGGTGATGCGTTCCAGAAGCTGAAGAAGGCGAGCTTCCGAGCGTGCCTCGGAGAGCAGATTGCTTTGCGGCTCTCCCCTTGCTGCAGAAATGTGGGACGCAACGACTGCGCTTATCCCCTGCGAGGTGCTTCCGAAAGGGTTCCACGGGCACGGCGGGAGCTGAAGGGCTGCTGTTGGCCTTGAGCCGCTGCCAGCAGCTGCAGGACGTGCGTAGCTTTCCGGGTATCGAAGCACGAACCTCCGAAGCAGGGCTTGATCCCCCAAGAATGCAAGTTGCTCCCTCGGATGCCCGGAAGCTCCAGGAGCTGGACATGAGTGAGTGCAACGGAGTCCTCGCAGCTGCTTGGCAGCGCCTGGCCCGCTGGGAGCAGCTCCGGAAGGCGAAGTTCGAAAAGCGCCTCGGCAGGCGGCTGTTGAGGAGGTCTTGACGAGGCTCGTGCATTTTGGTGGGACTGTGGCTGGCTCCAATGCCCTCACAGACCCTCCACGACCGAGGTGCTTCGACGAGGATTCCGAAGGCGCTGAGGGCGCCGGAGGGCTGCTCTCGGCCTTGAGCCGCTGCCAGCACCTGCAGGACGCCCTGAGGGCGCGCGCGTTCGCTTCTGCTTGCAGCTTCAAAGCTTCGGATTCGGGGCGAGCGGCGGCGGAGCCTTTTGGGGGGGGATCTTGAGGGTGCCTATCAGGGCCTGTGAAGGCGATTGTCGCTGTTGGTGGTGGATGCCCGTTTTCGAAGCTTCCGACACTCCGAGAGCCCAACTCCGAGCCTTCAGAGAAGCATGGCATGGCAGACCCGGCTCGGCCAGGAGCTGAACATGGTAGGCACAGCTTTGAGAACACCAGGGGGCGTTCACCAAGTAACAAGAGAAATATACAAAATGGATGGAGTTCAGCCTCAATGCTCGCTCATAGTGGAGTGGAGTGGGGCGACTGGCAAAACACTCCGGTTCAGGCTGGAAGCGAAAACCAGGAAAGCTCCCCAGTGAGAAGAAACGAAGGGCCGGGGCCGAGCACTCCCGGGCTTCTCGGCACGATGTCCTCGAAGTCTCCATTCAACGAACCGGGCACGGCACATTCATGCATAGCAGACATAGCAGACTGGAGGGAGAGTTGATCCTTTAGGTTTCCGTGAATGCCCATCGCGAAGTTCACATCCATAGGAATCAGAGGAAGGGGTCGCCGCGTGAAGCGTGAAAATTCCCTTGAGAAGAGAAGCAGGCACTCAATCTGAACGAATGACGGTGGCTCACCCGTTTCAAGGGAGTCTTTTTCCCTTTGGGGGAGTTGGATCTTCGTCCGCAAGAACATGTCAGCAAGAGGGTGTGCATCGTGACTGCCCACCCCCGCCAATGCGAAGAAGGGAAGCGTCCTCACACGCGGGCCAGGAAAAACAACCTGGTTGCCGATGTCGCAAGTCCAGTTCGGGTCATAGCCGGGAGGGCTTCCTTTTGCTGGTGTTACCCGAAACAGGCGGGGGGGGGGGAAGAACCACCAGACCGGGTGGCCAGGAGCTTTCCATGAACTCCTGCAGAGAAGTTCCAGCTGCGGCGTGGCAGCAGCTCGTGGACGGGGCGACGTGGCCGAAGCTCACGAAGGTGAGCTTCCACGAGCGCCTCGGAGGGCAGCTCTGGGGTTCTGGGGGTGCAGAGGTTTTGTGTAGACTTGGCTGCAAGAAGCCTCCAGTTCTTGACGTTCTCATGCCGCGGCGTTCCANCCTCGGAGGGCAGCTCTGGGGTTCTGGGGGTGCAGAGGTTTTGTGTAGACTTGGCTGCAAGAAGCCTCCAGTTCTTGACGTTCTCATGCCGCGGCGTTCCAGCGCGGAAGGTGCTTCGGCAGCGAGTCCAAAGGCATCGAGGCTGCGGCTGGGCTCCTCGCCTTCCTCGGCCGCTGCCCCGAGCTGAAGGACACGACCGCCCCCTTTGAAAAGATTTTGTGAGCAAATCAAAACAAGAACATGTCACCAAGAAGGTGTGCATTGTGACTGCCCACCCCCGCCGATGCGAAGAAGGGAAGCGCCACTGATTCACGCCTGTTTTGAGCCTCGGAGTTTCAGAGCCTGGGGTCCGGATGTCTCGTCCAAACAACTACATCATCTCTTCCTAACTTCAGCTGGTAGCCGATGTCGCCGGCTCGAAGGCTCGATGCCTCTGTCCGCCATCTTCGCAAGTTCCCTTCGAGTGATGCCGGGAAGACTTCCCCTCCCTGGTATTACTTGGCGGGGGAAGAACCAATCCTATATCTGCCCGCGCCAGGGGCTCTTCATGGGCGGCTGCAGCGAAATCCCGGCTGCGGCGTGGCAGCAGCTCGTGGACGGGGCGACGTGGCCGAAGCTCACGACGGTGAGCTTCCACGAGCGCCTCGGAGGGCAGCTCTGGGGTTCTGGGGGTGCAGAGGTTTTGTGTAGACTTGGCTGCAAGAAGCCTCCAGTTCTTGACGTTCTCATGCCGCGGCGTTCCANCCTCGGAGGGCAGCTCTGGGGTTCTGGGGGTGCAGAGGTTTTGTGTAGACTTGGCTGCAAGAAGCCTCCAGTTCTTGACGTTCTCATGCCGCGGCGTTCCAGCGCGGAAGGTGCTTCGGAAGCAAGTCCAAAGGCATCGAGGCTGCGGCCGGGCTCCTCGCCTTCCTCGGCCGCTGCCCGGAGCTGAAGGACGCGGCCGCCAATCTTTTGAAACAGATTTCGTGATATTGGTCTTAGCTGAGAGTGCTTTGGCTTGTTCAGCCGGGTGAACAACCTGACCGCGTGGCCAGGAGCTGAGCTTGTGCGAATGCAACCAGATCCCGGCAGCGGCGTGGCAGCAGCTCGAGGGCGCCACGTGGCAGAAGCTCACGGAGGTGAACTTCGGCTGGCGCCTTGGCGAGGACACCTTTCGGAGCGTTCGTGGATTCTCCCGTCGGGATGGTTGCTGGGCTGTGGAAGGGGTGCGAGACTTTGAGGTTGCAGGCACCCGGCCGTTTCACAAGGAACGAGTGGTCTGAGAAGTTGTCTTTGATACAGGTATCAGAAGCTGGAGATTCTTCAGCACAGATATGTGATTCACGAGCCCAGGTGCTTCGGTGCAGATTCCGCGGGCGCCGATGGCGCGGCCGGGCTCCTCACGGCCCTGGCCCGCTGCCCTGAGTTGGAGGACACGGGATCGTTGCGTTGCCTTGATCCTTCGGCAAAGAAGGGTCGCAACAGCAAGCGAAGGCCTAGGGAAACATACAAACGAAGGCCTACATTAACCCCTTGAAATCATGATCATGCTGCTGCTGCTGCTGATGTGGGCGATGCTGACGTTGACGACGATTTGGTGGTGGCGGCCGTGATGACTCGCATCATGACGCGACGGCTTTTCTAAAACCCTGAAGGCCGCTGCCGCTTTGGCCCTCTTTTAGAATCATCCCAACAACTCTGATCCTTGAACCCAAAAGCTTTGGCAAGTACTGCTGCCGCAAATACTGCTGCCGCAAGTACTGCTGCCCTGTTTTGGTACCACCAGAGAAGGGCATCACACCTACTCCGATCAACGTTAACAGAAGCAANCCCAAAAGCTTTGGCAAGTACTGCTGCCGCAAATACTGCTGCCGCAAGTACTGCTGCCCTGTTTTGGTACCACCAGAGAAGGGCATCACACCTACTCCGATCAACGTTAACAGAAGCAACAACCGCTGTCACCATCAAGAAGCGAAAAAAAGTACAGAGGTCAACAGAGTTCACTGCAGAAGTATATAGCATGGCGTTTGCTATTAGCCCTCAAATCAGCGCGTGCAGCTTCTGAGAACGACAGTCCGGTGAAGGCTGGAAGCTAAGCTCCACGAATCCCTCAACTAGCGAGCAATGAAGAGACAAGAACTGGAGCTGTTGGGATCTAGGGCAGAGCAGAGCAGAACCTTGACCACGCTTTGTTCGCGGTAGATTCTCAAAGCTTCAGAAGTGGCATCGGGCCAAGAAGGGCAAGGCCCGGGTCACGGGTCGCCCAAGCAGAGACGTCAGCCGGCTCCCNGCAGAACCTTGACCACGCTTTGTTCGCGGTAGATTCTCAAAGCTTCAGAAGTGGCATCGGGCCAAGAAGGGCAAGGCCCGGGTCACGGGTCGCCCAAGCAGAGACGTCAGCCGGCTCCCAAAGGGAAAGTCTTGACGAGTTGGCTGCAATCCGTTCTGAGACTGTAAGCTGGACCCCTCGTCGGCCCCTGGCTCTCCGACCCGCTTCCCATCCGTCTGTCCTCCATGCCAGGACAACAATATCCGCGGCCTGTCAGACGAGCACATGGAAGAGCTGCGCCGCCTGCGCCAAANCCCCTCGTCGGCCCCTGGCTCTCCGACCCGCTTCCCATCCGTCTGTCCTCCATGCCAGGACAACAATATCCGCGGCCTGTCAGACGAGCACATGGAAGAGCTGCGCCGCCTGCGCCAAAGTGCACGATCGCACGAGTTCCGGTAATCCCAGCCTTTGGTGGGCTTAGCATCTCATTCTCAGATCCTTCACTCCTTGAAGATGATCGGCGGGAGCAAGCTTCCCCGCTGTCGGGGTGAGACAACTTCGAGATTTCAACTTGCGAGGTACGCCCCCATCGAAAGATGACAGACCCTCGACCCTCCGCTCTGCGGAGAATTTGCAGCATCTTGAACGGTTTGATTGTTGCAGGTTTAAGGAGCTGGCAATATCAACTGCTTAAAAATCCTCTGCAGTTCTACATGTTAGTTTCGATGGGCAGCTGCTCGCACGCACAGACCGGCCAGACAGGTCTTAAGAGGATCAGAGGCCCTGCTTCGATGCGAACGAAAGCTTACATTATGCCGAAACCGGAACACCAACCTAAACGAACCCTCAACGCTTGACCTTGAGTCAGTCCCCACACCCAAAACCCTAAGACGCCAAGCATCCCCAAACGTTAAACAATCCAGAGTCTTGAGTTCCAAACCTTATCGACCTGAAATCAAGCACCCTCAACGCGAAAGTCGGCCGTACATCCCAAAACCCTAAAAATTTTCGATCAAGTGGCTGGGGTTCCTGCGTTCATACAAGTCTTCAGGGTTTGGGCGGTCTGGCGGTCGGCTTTAGAGCTTCAGGATTCTGAGTTGGGCTGTGGGGATTTTAGGGGGTATTCGGCTCGCAGCTTCATCGTGTCCTCTCGGACGCCGAGAGGGTTAAGAGACCCAGAGAGCCCCATACCCCTTAATTAAGGAATATGGCTTAAATTATATAGGGCTTCATATTATGATGTAAGCTATATTCCTTAGTTAAGGGGTATTGGGCTCTCTGGAGACTGCAGCTTGCAAGACCCAATAAACCTCGTATCAGGGTCTGCTCCGGGTGCGGCTGTTCGTGACGGGAGTGTTCGAGTGTGGAACGTCGCGTGCTTTGGCCTTCCACCCGGCGCAAGGCCCTCCAGTCCGAGAAATCTCACTATATATCAGAACCTCACAGTGCAGAAGCAGTTCTTCTACCAGTCTACAAGCAGCTGTCGGGAGTTCTCAACCCCTAAATTCGGATACTTCTAAACCCTTGCCTTCCCTTGATCTCTAAACCCTAAAAAAAACCCTGAAACTTGACAAGTTCTTCGATCACAAAAAGCTCAAGTTTGTATTGGACAGCACACGGGCCTCGACCCTTGATCCAATTCGTGCACGGACCGGCCAGTCCACTGCCGGGGAGCCAAAAGCACATGTACGTATAAGGATCGTTCAAAGTACAAATAGGCCCACAGACAAAAAGGGATGCTCGAACCTCCATTGGTGAGATGCTTCTGTTTGTGCTGTCTCGTGGGCTCCGAAAGAAGCGTTGCTTCTTTGTCTCTGCTGTCCTTTACATCCCGTGCCGTTGGCCGTAGTGTCGGGAGTTTAGAGTCTCCACTGTAGCCTCAGAAGACTTCATATGTTCAGAAAGCATGATCTGTTCAATGCGGTTGTGTGATCATCAAGATTAAGATCTCCACCACTCATCTGTTCAAGCTGGTCCCCTTTCCTTTCTCTTCTGATATCGCAGCCATGATCTCCACTGGGATGCTTTCACCACCTACACTCCTGTTGGCACAGCTGCCACCGTACTGCTGATGCTCTTGCTCTCCTGATTCGAACCGAAGGGCTCAGTGCCAACTCCATGTTCCCCAAACCTAAACCCTAAACACCAAAACCCTAAACCTAAGGTTCGGTACAGGTTTGGAGTGCGCGGGTGTCGGGTGTTGGGGCTAACTGGGTGCAGACTTGGTTTTGGGGCTTTCGGTAGCGCGTTCGGTTTTACACAGGCTTCGAAACCCAAATCCTAAGCATGCTCATTGCACGGGCAAGCATACACGGCGCGGGAAGAAACGTGCAGGACAGTTTCTGATGCTGGCCGCTGTCAATGATCACAGCTAGCCAGTAGAGTCTCACACAGTCACCACGCCCATGCAGAATCAGTGGTGCAGGGCGTCCAATCCCAAATCAATAGGTAATTCGGCTCTTGGTGGAGTGAGAAAATGGAGTCCCACGCTCTTCTGCCAAGCATTGACAGCACTGCATGTCCCCAAGCACGTTTCCTGTGTAGCATTGCAGCATTGATGTGGTGGATGGACCCGGGCAGCACAAAGAAAGAAGAGTCTTTGCGCTCAGCAAACCCGTGGACAGGTCATCCGGCGAGGTCTCGATGCAACGTTCGGGGTAGCACCGGGCTCAGCTTAGAGAAAGAATCTGCGGGAAAACAATCACTCCCAGTGCACATTGTGAGCACAGACTTTTGAGAACGCAAAGTTGGGAGCCCCTCCTCGTCTACACAGAAACCTCCACAACAGGAGACCATGTGGCAAATGTGTGTGCCATAGTACAGTATTGCCATCTTGCATACTGGAAGCCTATAGTAACTATAGGCTATGGAGTTCGCAATGAAGGCTCGTAAGCTCGAAACTGAGCCGTGGGTATGCGAGATCCACGTGCAAGGCTTTTCCAAAAGGCCCAGAAGTCTGCTCCCCAAACCCCTTGTGGCTACAACAACTCAAAACTAGAAACCCAAGAACCCAAACGCAAAGATCCACCAAAAGCCCTAAACCCTAAAACCCCAAAACCTAAAATCCCCCCAAAAAAAAATCCCTACAACCCTACAGCCCTGAAAACTCCCAAAGCTGAAACGCCGAGGAGCAAAAAAAGCGGCCGTTCGCCGGGCTGCGCTCGGCCAAGCTCAGAGGCCGCTGACTTCCGCCAAACGGAGCCGAAAGCCTCCACCGCGCCCTAGGGTCTTTAGGGGTTTTTAGGGCTTGGGGCTTAAGATTTCTGGGAGATTTATGCAGAATTTTCGAATCTAAGGGGTTCGGGGCTTTAGGGCTTTCGTACTGACATATGCTGACGGTTTCGGGTTCGGTACGGTTCGTAAGGTGCGTACTAGTGTGGACCTCCCATCTGCACGACCTTCGGGAAAGCGGAACATCGCCACATCAGAGCTTGCGGCGGTTGGGAGGACTCGGGGTCTGACATGGGTGACATCTCCCGCGAACTCTTCTGTGACGCTGGGTCTTCCGATCGACCCAACCCTGAGACTTCCAGTTATATCGATACGTTCGAGTACATTGGAGTATTATCATGGTATATCTTTATTGCAAAGTTTTTGCAGTGTACTATAGTGGATGATTACACCAGAGCCCCGACACTCCACCCCCTCCGAAGACCCTGGCAGGTGGCCGGCCCCCTCCTTCTTGCAGCGGTGGATCGAGTTTTCGGTCTTGCAAGGAGGCGTGCATATTGTAAATGGCAGTGAAAAAGGCAAGCAGCTTTCAGTTTGTTTTGCCCAGGCGTCAGCGCTGTAACTGCAGCGGATTTGTGAAGATCGTGAACTGGCTCATCAGAAAGGGCTACCCAGTACCAACAAAAACCTCCCGATTCCTAGAGTCCGCACTACCGTCTTGTACGCGCCTTTCCATCACAGAGAGCCGCCCAGAAACCTGAAAAGGAAAAGCGCCAAGATGGCAGGGCTCTGCTGCACTCGCTGCGCCGCAGGGTCCCCGGCCAACCGGCGTGCCCTTTGTTCATCGGAAGTTTTTATCGCAAGACGTCCTGTATTTATAGGAGAGACGCAGAGCCCTCTGCATCCATCCATGAGAATCCGAACATGTGGAGCCCACACTGCCTCGACCCTTTGAGATCCAAGCTCCAGACCCGAAGCCCGAGCCCCCCTGGAATTGAGGGGGTGCTATGTTGAGGATTTCTTCGCATGTCACCGGAGGTGGAGAGCGCATGCGTCGGGCTGTGGTGTGGGTGCTAGCTGTGCGGCTGCTTCGGCCCGAATTGGATTCTTGTGGCTCCTTCACATCTCGGCATGGAAACAATCCTGTTTAAGCCTCGGGAGTGGAGCTTGTAGCTCTAGGGCTTTATAGGGGTTAATTCACCTTACACCTCAAACCCTAAACTTCGTTTTTTTTCTTGGTTTCCGGGTTTGGGTAGCTGTTCAGAAGCGGGCTGCCTGGCTTAGCTCCTGGCCTGCGCAATGGTGAACACAAAGACTCGGCTGGCCTGTGCCCTGGCACTGGCATTGGTGGTCCTCCGCAGTTTCCTGGAGTAGCACCAGAACAGTGGTTTTTTAGTCTGGGTTTATACAGTAGTCTACCATTATAGTATACCATGATAGTATACCACAATAGTATGCCATGAGAGTCCACCATCTGTTAATATAGCGAAGTCGAGCCGCAACAATTCCTGAATCTTAAAGCTTGAGCCTATAATAGTATACTATTAGGGTATACTATTCTGGTACACTGTCCTAGTATTCCCTTTTAGTATACTATTATGGTATGATAAGTTTAGGGTTTCTGCCAAGTTCCTAGGCTCTAAACTCCGATGCCCTAAAGCCCTAAAACTTGAAACCCTAAACCCTAAACCGTAAGTAAAGCCCTGAAACATAAAGCTCTGAACCCTAAACCTTACAAACCTTAAAAACCCTAAAGCCTAAATCCCGAAACCCTAGACCCCAGACCCGAAACCTTATAAACCCTGAACCAGAGGTCCGGCCTTCGTGAGCCCCGCAGTCCAAACACGCCGCCAAGTCCTCACGGCGGCTGTAGGTCTTCCAGTGGCCGTCTTCCAGGCAAAGTCAGGGTTTGGGGTTGTGGGTTTAGGGTTTGGGGTTTATCAGGGTTTAGGGTTTGGGTTTTAGAGTTTAGGCTTCGGAAGCAAAGTCGGTTTTTGTAGTAGTAGGCTTGAGGGTTTTGTGGCGTTTAGTTTTTTTTTTTTGTGGTGTTTAGGGGTTTTTATGGCTCCGGTAGGAGTGGGTGCTGGGTTGGGCGCTATTATATATATATATATGTACATAAATAAGTAAATAAAATACAAGAATAGTTATAAGTGTCATAACCCCAATTAGGACCCCTTTTACGGTACCTCTAAGTCTACTTAGTACATACTTACTAAGCCCCCCGAGCCTCCAACTAAGCCCTTAACCCTAAACCCTGAGCTGGCCTGAGGCAGAGTCCGCCTTCGCTACCGCTGCCTGTGATGCCGCGGATTTGGAGAAGTACAGCAAGCTGAAGGTCCAATGGGACAGCGCCATGAAGACCTTTTTGCTCCTGGGACCGTATGGTTTAGGGCTTAGGGTTCGGGTTTAGAGTAGTTCATTCAAGATCTTCACTTTAGGTCGCTAGCATTGTCGCTTGGAGCCAGAGTAGTATTATGGGTTCTTGTTAAGAATTTAATTTAAGTTACCATAATAAAGAAACCATATTATTTACCGAAGATCACTGTTGTGGTATCTTAACTTAAATTCCTTAACAAGAACCTAGTATTATTTCGGTAGGACTTCCGAAGCCCTAAACCCCACTCTCATGTTCATCCGATCCGACCTGGAGGAGAGAAGCTAAGCTTTGCCTCATTGTATTGCCTGACATACATAATATGTGTATATATATAACAATATTTCATAACATAATATGATCTTTTATGGTCTAATCGAATATAATATAGTATATAATATAATATAATATATAAATATAAATACAAATACATAAATCAATAAATAAATAACGAAATAATTATATATATATGGTACCCCCCGAGTTATCCACCAGTTTGGGTGCAAATCCTGTGTATTCTGCCCCTGACCGCCCTCCCCCTTGACTTATGTACCAGTTTAAAAGACTATATGCTTTGTATGTTTGTATGTGTATGCTTTGAGCCCTAGTCTGTGCAGAACTACAACAATACAACAGATGCTAGAGTATATGCTTGCGCAGGTGTTTAGGACAATGAGAGTAGTCCCGATGCATCCCGAGTTTTAAAGCTCAACCCACCCGTGAGGCCTATTGAATTCAATAGGGCTGCCGGATCGAAGATTGAAGATCTCACGGAAAACTTTGCCAGGGCATCTTCAATCTTCAATCCGACAACCCTATTGAGTTTAATAGGCCTATTGAATTTAATAGGCCTCACGGGTGGATTGAGCTTCAAGCACGGGATGCATCGGGACTGCTCTCATGACCCGGGGGGTAGCATATATATACACATATATATATACATACGATATCGCACAGCCCGAACCAGACAACTTACAGCCCAAACTTATAAACCCCAGGCCCTAACATAGGCTTGACTCCTTAAGCTCTATACCGTAAACCCTGAACGGTACACCTAGGCTGGACGATCCACCGGGCGGAACTTGGGAAGACAGGTGCATCCGGCGGTTTGGGAGCGCCCAGTACCTGGAACAGATCAGGGGTTTAGGGCTAAGGTTCAAGGTTGAGGCTGTTAGGGTTTCGGGTTTAGGGTGTTTAGGGTTTAGGCTATCTTTGTCAGGGCTCTAAGGTTTATCGGGGTTTATGGGGTTTTAGGGTTAAAGGGGTTTACGGTGCAGAGATTTCGGAGTTTTTTGCACTAAGCCCTAACCTTTGAGCCTTCAACCCTAACTAAACCCAGAACCATTTCCAGAAATTACATATTGTAGAGACATCAAGTTTAGTGGCCACGCCAAAAAAACCGTAACAGCTTTGACTGCTTCTCTAGTCGTGTTTGCAGACCTCGCGTTTTTAGGGTTTAGGGTGTAGCGTTCCTCAAATACCTATAGCAACTCTAGAAACCTAGGCTTGTTTGCCCGAAAGTGCCCACCGAGGTTCCCCAAAGACGCAGGCGAGAAGCACGGCTGTTCAGAAGGGTTTTGGGGACTTATATAATAGTACTATAATACTGTAATAGTGGCATATTTCAAGAATAGCACTATAATGCTAGAATAGTATTGTAATACTATAATATTGTTATGATACGATAATCGTACTATAATACAATAACAGTACTATCATGCTATCATAGTAATACTAGGGTTTGGGGCACCTGGGATGCATCCTACCTCGTTCTTGGGGTTGGGCCGTTTAGGGTTTATAGTCTTATCATTAGCTTCTTCAAGTCTGGAAGGTCCACATTACATGCCGGGAATTCTACACCGTCTCAGTTTGTCAAAGGATCTCCATCACCTCGCCTTCTACTTTGTCTTTATCATCCTCTCCTTATACTTATTCGTTTCAATAGTTCGTGTCCCCTCTCTCGATTCGTAATTCTCGCGATCGCGGCCATCTCCAACCCTTGACACCGAAACCCGGCGACTCGAGACCTTCAACCTCCTAGGTAGGCTGCGGCCAGTCATGAAGGGGGTACCGTACTTGGAGGGCGCTGAAGGGTTCTAAAGTGGACATGAGGAACCCTGCAGCCTCCAGCAGAAAACCAAGGAAATGCATCGCGGAGCGGGTGTCCCAGGCCGCCGGGCTCTCACCGGGTTGCAGCGCCTGCTGGGGTGCCTTGACACAGTGCACCTACGACAATTGCAACTGGGCCTGAGTTGCAGTACTTTTATACCAAATTATAGTATTTAGTATTAATATAAAAGATAGTACTATGATATATAGTACTATTTTTCGGCAGTTTTGTTAATCATAGTTCGCCTAAACCCCGTCTCTCGAAGTAAACACATGAAACCTATCTATGCGCCGGCTGTGGAGGCCGCTGGCAGGCGCGCTGGGGGGTTTGTTGAGGCTTCATTGGGATCTTCGAATTGGGTGGTTGTCAAAGTTATGGTCCCTTTCTGGGTCCCTATTATAATTCGGCACCTATTATTTAGGGTACCCAAAAAGGGCTTAATTTTGACAACTACTCAATTAAATGAATACATGAGACCTATCTAAACGGAAGTGGGGAGCTCGAAAGGGCTGCGGGGGTTCGAACTTAGGCTAATGTGGAGGGCTGGGGACCGCTGAAGGGTTGGAGGGGTTCGACTGGGTCGGGGCCCCATGGGCGAACAAAATGCGTGAACAGTGAAACCTATCTAAATGCCGGCTGTGGTGGAGGATAAGCCCTAAACCTAACCCCTGAAAACCCTAAACCGAAGCGGCTAGAGACCGCTGGGGGGTTTGCGGCAGGCTTGTGGAGCGTTGGGGAGTTTCAAAACGTAAGACCGACTTCACGGGGTCTTGGGATATAGTTTAGGGTTTAGGGTTTAGGGTTTTTTAGGGTTTAGGGCTACAGAAGGGACATAGGTTACAGTAGGCTATGATTCGAATCTTTAATTGATAGCACAAGATCGCGAACGGTAGAGTAAACTCCCATGTGTGATGTAGGATCAGTGCACGAATGTAGCACAACAACGTATCAAATAAAGCAGCGTTTAGCAACGTGGAATAGAATTTCGGTATATTTAGGTCTTCACCACGCCCACAACATTTCTGGCTTCTGACGCAACTAAGAGGCCCCGAGACCCACCACCGCAGCCACAATATCTTAGCTTCTGACGGGACTAAGAGGCCCCGCGAGAGCAAAGGGTAACAAACACATACTACAGTTGCAGCTTGGACCCCTAAACCTAAAACCCTTAACCCCTAAACCCTGAACCGGAAATTGTTTTCCCGAGGCTCTGTAGCCGAAACCGAGGTGCCTCGCAGTGCTTGGATGCGAAGTCCTCTCCGTGCAGGCAATGCATTTCCAATACCTGCGCCGTGAGCTTTGAGAGTTGCTCAGGCATCAAGCTCTGAGTCTGATTGAAAGAGGTTGTCGATGACCTCATCAAAAGTCTATCCTATACGGTTTTTCGTCTGCCAAGAGGACAAAAAGCGGCTGGGAGCAGAGCTCTGGATGTTGTTGTCTTTAGGAATTTCAGGTTTTAAGGGTTCAAGGTTTTTTCGGGTTTTATGGGTGTAGGACGTAAGATGCTAAACCCTGCACCCTAGAATCCTAAACCCAAATACTTGAAGGCCGCAAAGGTAGTTTGCTGCCTGCTTCTGGTACCTTCGTTGACCTTAAGGCTGACAGGGCTTCGGGTCTACGGTTCAGGGGTTAGGGCCTAGGGGTTAAGGTTTACGGTTAGAGTTGTTTATGGTTTGAGGTTGGGGGTGCAGGGGTTTCGGGTTTGGGGTTTTTTAGGGTTTAGGGTTTATAGAGTTTAGAAACCCAGAACACTAACTTCTCGACCTTTCAACTCTTTCCCTGAGTGCATCGCTAACTGCTGGCATGCAGGAGTTTACCAGCTGTATATGACCCCTAAATGCCCTAAATGGTGATGTCCTCTTGGATTTGAACTTGGTATCCGAAAACTGGAACCTTACCATTGATGTTCCTGTTCCCAGGGCTTCACGCAAAATCGATACTCCCAAGACTCGGTAGGGTTTTGGGTGCGCAGGTGTCGAAGTTTTGGCCTAAACCCTAAACCCTGAACCTCTTTCAACTGGGCGGTTGCTTGGTTCGGGGCTTTAGGGGTAACGTGTTTGCAGAGATGTAGGCCCTGCAGCCCAGGCTTCACCCGTGTAAGGGTGAGCATAGACGGCACGGGAAGAAATGTGTGCCATCGTTTCGTTTGGGGTTGAGAGTTTAGGGTTCAAAGATGGGTCTCTCTGTCCTGCCATCTTGCCAGCGGATCTGTATGCCGTAGGTGGCAGTCTTGCAAAACGCACACTTTAAACCTCACAGCAAATGTGATGGAAGTTGATGCCCGACCAGGATGAGTCGTCGAGCAACAATCCTTGTCGTCTGCGTTTATCAAGACAACATTACCCTGGTCAGCTTCATCACGCACTAAACCGGGACTCCTGAACTCTTATTCCTAAACCTTAAGAGTCTTAGAGCCTTCCTCCCTCTGACAAGCAATCTCGTGCACCGAGGGCCTTGAAGATTGCGGACTTCGAAGTCTGAGGCTCTTGGTCTCACAGTGGGTTTTAGGGATCCGGGCTAGTGCGACAGATCCCCGAGCCCAGAAGCCCAGTTCGAAATCACTGGGAACTCGGAGCGCAGAGCAAGCAAATCCCAGAAACCCAAGACGAGAATTCCAGAAGCGACGTCGGCAAGAGCTGACGGCAGAAGCTTTCGTTGGGTCGGGGGGTCTTGTATCTGTCAGTACCACGGCATCTTAGCCAGACCGGGGTTGCCTTTTGCTTAGGTGGCTGGAGCGCTTGGATATAGGGTCTGAATAATCAGAATACCATGTTTTGTAGAGGTCATAAGCGGATATTGTTCCCGACCATGCAGACCCCTGTAGTATGACCACGTGGGTGTGCCAGGCAAGATTCTGCAGGTCATCAGCGAGTTGGACAGGATCTGAAGGGCCTTATGAAGAAGAGAGCATCTTGGCTTCTCACTACGCCTGGGTCCGACGAAGACGTCTGGAGCAATGCCTGCAGAGGTGCGAAAAAATCTGTGGCACTTTGATTTTATCTTGGCCAGGGGCCGTGTAACCCTAAACCCTTAAACCTCAGCTGGGATCATGCCGGGGTCGGGCATGTTGGAGCACATTGAATCTGGACCTCTTTTTGCCAAATCAAGGTGCATTACTCAGGCCGTCAAACCAGGTGCTTAAGTTATTTCATCAGATGGCTTGGATTTGATAGAGCCTTTAAGCCTACAGCGCCAACCCCAAAACCAGAAACTCTGTAACTCTCAACCCGAGGCTCTGAAACCTCAGCACTCCTCGAACGTCCTACAGTGGCCTCAAAGCCGAAGAATAGCCTCAGAGCCCCCATGTGTCTCGGCTGATGTTGCATGCAGCGGTTCCATGGCCGAAGGCCGGCAGTGATGTCGCGGGTTCCAGGGTGTCGTGCTTGGGGGTTTACAAAGTCGCTCGCGTCTTTTTCTTGGAGGTTCGGTGTACTCACAACCTATTCAAAGTGCAATATAGCCCCAGTAGAAGTCCGTGTACTTACCCCGAACCTTTCAGAAGGGTTACTGCGGCTGTTTTTGTTTCCCCAAGATCTCCCAAGCCCTTTCGATATCCGCAGACTGTGAGAGCCTACAATAAATTTCCTCTTCGTGTAACTTGTTGAATTGAGTTCAAAAACAAGAACCCTGACATCCGCAGGCTGTGAGAGCTGAAAACTGGGAGATCGCAGAGCAGGTGTTGCCTCAGGCGCCCAGCACGGGGAAGCGATTGCGTAAGCATGCAGCATGCCTCCAGCTCCCAGGCACAGAGTAAACCCTAAACCAAACCCTAAACGCCAAACCCGAAACCTCAAGCCCTAAAGACAAATCCCTAAACCCCTACACCTTACTCCGTAAACCCGACAATCCCAAACCCCCAATCACCAAAATGTTACAAGCCCTTATAGACCCCTTGAAACGGAACCCTTTAAAGGAACCCTAAACCTCTTATTTAGGCCCCTATATATATATATACACACTATATATATATACATACATACATACACATACCCTCATCATAACCCAAGTTTCCCGGGGCCTCCGAGTCCGTGAGGCTGGTCTGCTTGAATCGAGCCCGCTCTGCTCGGCCTGGGCCTTGGCGTGTGGGGGGCGAGGGGGGGGGAGGGGGAGTACAAAGATTCGGGTTTCGGGGTTTGGGGTTTAAGGTTTAGGTTTGGGATTATTTAGGGGTCAGAAGCCCTAAACCCTAAACCCTCTGCGAGTGGAGAAAGAGCCGCTGCACTTGACAAAAAGCCTGAACCTACTTCCGCTGAGCAATCTTGTGGCCTCGACGAGCTGCAAGTCTTCTGTCTACATGACAGTAACCCTTCCAGCGGAATTTGTGTACTGAGCCGCTGCCCAGGTTGAGAAGTACAGAAAGCAGGCATGGAGCTCGAGGATGTGAGTTTCGGGCTCACTTTAGTTTCCGGAGTTGTTGCAGCATCCTGCAGAGCTGGCAGGAAGCTTTGTGACTTTAGGGTTGAGGGTTACCTGAATCCCAAACAGTTCTATAAACCCTAAAGCTTGGATTCTAAACCCTAAACCCCTAAACCCCTAAACCCCTAAACCCTAAACCCTACGGAGCTGGGCCTCTCAGTTCTATGTTTGCCGCTCAGGTGAACGACGACAGCTTGGATGCCGACACCAGGCATCTCGCCGCGCTGCTGGCTGGGGCACTCGGGCACCTGGATGTGAGGAGTTTGGGCCCAGTTCGACAGTTTGGCTCGAGGTTCCAACTTTAATGTAGGGGTCGGAAGCTGTGCTGCACTGTGCCCAGAAGGCAGGATGACTCGGGGCGTAGCGATTGCCCAAGGCTCTCCAACAGGCAGAGGCTCGTATGCAACATAGGGGCCTTGAAAGTTTGAATGTGTTTGGTGTTTTTGACATAATGAGAAAGAGCCCTAAGGAATAGCAAGGGTAAGTGTAATATTCTAATTTTGTGGAGACGAGTCGCTTTAACTGTAAGCTTTGACGGTGAGTCCCCACCAGTGGAGAGCGTAGCGGTGTCTTAATCTAAGCGACTTATCCTCTCTCTTTCGATCAGTGCGTAATTCTAGTCTGAGGGTGAGGAAGCCACCTTTGCTACAGTGGCATCATCGCCGACGGGCGATGAACAACATGTCCGTTCCTCCATCCTACTGTCAAATGCCCTGTTCAAGCCCGATGAAGGAACCCTGCAATAAGGTGGCTGCAGAAAAGAGTCTGGAATGCCAGCAGCTGGAGGCCGAGGGGGGCTTGCCTGAAAATCCCGGGTTCAGGGTTTCGGGCTTTACCCGAAAATCCCAAGACTGATTTCGGAGTTTAAGTGGTGGTTTTGTCCGGTCATCAAGTTTTCCGCTTATCCCAGGAAGAGTACTATAGTTACTATAGGGGCCTAAATGATTACCTATGTTTTTGTGGGGGTTCCTTACTATCATTGTAGAAAAATGGGCCCCAAACCCTATTCCAATTATTAAGGCCCCTACATCAGAGAACACCATTGTAGATCCCTTATAGCCCTTTTAAAGGAACCCCTTAAAGGAACCCTATCCTAAAAATTCAGGCCCCTATATTACCCTCTTTAGGAGGCTGCAGGTCTTTGCAGCAGTGTTGTCTCATGCAGGGCTGCCCAAGGCTGCCTAGGCTCATTAAGGGCTGTCATAATATACTATACTATACTATACTATACTACAATTACTACAATATACTATACTTTAGCTATAATACACTAAACCCTACTACTGAAAGGCCAGCTCCTCGAAACTCTTACCTGTCTACACACGTTCAGAACAACTCTCAGATGAGCTCCGGCCTCCTTTTGCCCTTGATGAAGCTTTCGGGATCCTGTGTTTCGGCTTACTCAAACGTTGCATACCCCAGGGCTCCAGTTACCTAAATAGTAGGTTGCTAACCATATATTATGAACCCTAGTAACCTACTATTTAGGTAACTGGAGCCCGAGGGATACACCGCAAGACAGATTTTTATCAAGCTTGGCCCATCATGTCGTTTCCAGCTTCCTGAAATACCAAAACCCGAAACCCTAAATGCTACATCCAAAACCCTGAACCCTGAACCGAACAGCACTGCTGGAGGAGGCGCGTCGCTGCGCCTCCGAGGCATTGGCGTCGAGCCGGAAAACAGGCCACGAAGTGGGTTCCATGTTTTTTAGAGCTCCAATCAAATCCTGTGGGACCGAGGTGCAAGCAGGTTATCAGGGTTCAGCTGGTTGGTCTCCCAAGATGTCTCTCTGTCTTAGAAGCCCTCATCTGGTTATTCGGAAACATTTTCAAACGGATTTGGTGTGCTTCCGGTTGCTGGAGGGCAGCTTCCAGGTGGTTCGTTGAATTAATGAAGGTAGAGGCTAGGGCCCTAAACCCTAAAGCGTCACGTTGGGCACAAACCCTGGGTCCTCAAAGTTTAGGGCTGTCAGGCGTTGAGATTGGATCGAGCTTTGCTTGGAAAGTGTCGGCTGGGGTCTTGAATCTAAAGCTGCATGGTTTAGGGTTGCTTGGTCCTGGTGCACCATGCTTTTAAAATGCAGTTTCCAGGGGCCCCCGTAACTAGAGCAATGCTTTGGGGCTGAATTCGAGGTCTGTGGCACGCAATGCTCAAACCCCCTATAAACCCTAAACCCTGAACCCTGAGCCTAGGCCCCAAACCCTGAACTCAAGCCCTATGGTCCGGAGTCGAGGTTGTTTGCAATTTCGCCAGGCGACGCGATGTGCATCACCAGTGCAGTGCGACTCCTCGTCTGTGCCGAGAACGTGCAGGCAGGGCCGGATGCGATGGGAAGGCTTGAAGTCTTGCCGTTTAGGGTTTAAGGTTCAGGGTTCAGGGGTTTAGGGGTTTAGGGTTTAGGGGTTGCAAGCTTAAAGCTTGTATCGCAGCTACGCACTTGTGTGGTTGCAGCTTGTTTGAGGATCGAGTGCCAGAGACAAAAAGTACTGCCCGCTTTTGCCGGCACGCACAGTCGAGGCTGGTNCTTGTTTGAGGATCGAGTGCCAGAGACAAAAAGTACTGCCCGCTTTTGCCGGCACGCACAGTCGAGGCTGGTTCACTCTCGTTTCCCTCAGGATAGCTAGAGCCATCTTGCTGCCTGCATGGTAGCGGAGCCTCCTCAGTGAAGAGAGGGGGTTCAGAGAAAGATCCAGGGGAAGAAGTTTGAGACAGGGGCTCTTCACTGCAAGGCCGTGAAGAGCTGTCAGGCAGCGATGGCGCGATAAACCGCACCAAGGAGGGAACCCCCATATGGGATGGCAACCCGGCAACGTATGTCGAGTACGCTGAGGCAGCCAGGCTCTACGAGCAGTCGCAGGAGCCCTACAAGAGAGCGATGGTGGGACCTAAGCTTGCAGCCGAGCTCACCGGTCCGGCCAAGCGGATGATCGTGGGACAAGCATCCAATTGGCTGAGTTACCAAGGAGGCACAGAACGCCTCCTCAAACATCTTCGCCAAGGACTGGGCAAACCTCGGCTGTCAGAACTCAGTGATCATCTGGGGCGCCTGTTCAAAGGCACCCGACGGCGCAACGGCGAGAGCATCAACGAATACCTCACCAAGAAGAGCGAGTGCTACATGAGAGCACAACAGGCGATGGTCCGCCTGCTCCCGCCAAAGACCGAGGTCCGCATCAACACCTACCGGAACTACCCCGAGTACCAGGGCACGTGGAGCCGGAGGACGTCCCTAGAGTCCACAGCAGAGGAGGTCGGGACGGCCTCCCAAGACGAGGCCACCACAACGGCAACCACAGAGCAAGCCAGTGAAGATCAACGACATGGCTGGCAGCCATGGTGGACGAGCCCGTCCTGGGGAAGCTCAGACTGGCAGAACTCCTCTTGGAGTTGGCAGATCGGAGGAAGCTATTGGAGCTGGGGAAACTACGACCAGAGCTGGGAACCTCCGAAGCCGGTGGAGCTCCCCGAGCTGCTTCCTGATGTAGTCCAGGGGTGGATGCTGCTCCAGGACGCCAACCTCGACCACCAGGAGCGCAACCTCGTGCAGACCGCGGCTGGTGGAGATTTCTCAGTTGCGAGAATCTCCCAGGAACTCCGGGCCCACTTCCCGGAAGTAGAGTTAAAGAAACGGGACAGTCAGCGGAAGCATGCCAGCTACTGGGGCGAGGCAGTAGAGGAGTTCGATGAGACGCCTGAGGAGACGGAGGTGCAAGGCTTCTCGGCGGAGGAGTTCCTCAACGAAGAGGGCCAGATCCTCTGGAACGACGCATCCCAGGAGATCCAGGAGGCCCTCGCAACGCTACAGGGGGCCCGACGCACCCTTCGAGAAGCCCGAGGACGCCAACACAACATCAAGCTGTCCCGCCAGTACTACAAGAATGCTCCCACCAGAAGCGCAGGAGCAAAAGGGGCCAGTGGCTCAAGTGGTTCAGGGGAACGCAATCGAGATGAGAAGATGACTTGCCTAAAATGTGGCCGCATGGGTCATCGAGCGGCTCACTGTCCGGATAAAGATCAAGCAGCACACCACGTTCAGGAGGAGGCGCCGTTCGTCTTCTTTGCGGAGGGCCAGGATCCCACGCCATCCGAGATGGCCTGCGCCACCGAGGTGACCACCGCGCAAGCTGTGGAGCAAGGGAAGTGCGTCATTGACTCTGGCGCCACCAAGACCTTAGGCTCCGTCAGTGCGGTCGAACGCTTGATGCAGATCCGGGCCGAGGCACAGGGCAGCACCGGAGTCATCGAAGTGGACAAGGCCAACCGGCCTGTCTTCGGTTTTGGAAACTCACATGATCGATGCCTATCCACCGTCAAGCTGGCCGTGAAGGCCAATGGACGGCCGGGAAGCTTCCAGATCCACACGCTGGACAGGGGAGCTGGCCCAGTACTTCTCTCGATAGACGCCTTGAGACAGCTGGGCGCGATCATCGACTTCGCCGACGATTACATGGTCCTCCGCAAGTTGGACGACAAGAGGCTCATTTCACTTGAGCGGTCCGCCACCGGACATCAGCTGTTGCCTCTTACTAAGGACTTGTATAGTCAGTCTTCGCCGACGAAGTGTGCAGTGCCAGCCTTGCGCGAGTTTTTACGAGACTCCAAAACGGAGTAGGGACAGCACCTCCCCCACGCAGACCCTGATGTGAAAGGGGAGGACCGAGTGTATAGCACAGGGAAAGGGTTTCAGAACGGGGAAGGGTTAATCTCATCTGCCGTTCGTGAGTTGGTAGAACGCCCCGGGAAGAGAATGATGTGTACTGACAGGAGTTTTAATTTGCATGCGTGTAGAGAGATTTCCATCGAGAAGCCTGTGAAGGGTGAGACAGCCAACAACCGAGCACACCGTGATGACCAGCCCTCAAGCCAAGATCGTGAACCAGGTAGCTTTCCCCACGAGCGTCATGGCCGCGACCAAAGAGCGCCTTCGCGAGCAGCTGACCGAGATGGGAGAGCATCCACCGACCCGGTGGACGAAGGCCGAACTTCAGCAGAGGGTGGAGGAATTGACCGGGATCAATGCCACGGTGCGCAGCTCGACCAAGGAGGTGAGCGAGTACCGACGCCTCATCCAGGAGATGAACACCGCGGCCAAGAAGAAGGCCCACCTGCAGAAGTTCTGTGCGGAGACGCTTCGAATGAGCCAGATCGACAGCTACACCATTCCCCAGTTGGTACGAGCGGCCACACTGGAGATCTACCGCCGGAGCGCCCCCGACCCCACGGACATGGTCGGATTTGGCAAGCACGCCAACCTGATGTACTCAGAGCTGAAGGACTTGCAGCCGACGTACTGCCAGTGGGTGGTGCAGACGGCTGGGGAAGGAGAAGCCGATCCTCGACTTCTACGCCTGGCGGGCTGGCTCAACAATCAACCAGAGTATGTTGCCAGGGCTGTGCAGCAGTCCAAGGCCCGGGCCGCAAGCAGCTCAGCTTCGTCAATGCCCCCGAAGTCTACCAGTACGAGCAAGACCAAGATGATCAGTGGGAGCCGTGGCCAGGGATATACCCGGGCCAGCTCGCACAGCGAGACACCCGACGACAAGATCGACAAGCTCCAGGCGATGATGATGCAGCTGCAGGAGGAGCTCAGCGAGCTGAAGCAGGAGCCGGCCCGCAAGAAGAAGGGGGTCGAGAGCGACTCCGACAATGTGAGCGATCAGAGCTTTGCAATGGTTCTCAGTCCGAAGAAGAACTGAGTTCCGAAGATGAGGGCGGAGCCCCCATGAGTCCTTCCCAGAGGCTGGCCCAGAAATTGAGTCTTGGCAAGGCTCTCAGACTGGAGCGAGCTTCTTATGAGGTACTGCCACAACTTTTCGAAGGTCTGGCCCAGGCCAGCCGTACAGTTCTCATGGAAGTAGCATGTAATCCAGACAGTTTGCTCGCATCGACAGTGCAGGCGCTGACCAGAGACCCAGCGTCGGCATCTAGGTGTGGTCAGTGGAATGCATGCGATCTCGCCACTTCGGATGGTGTGAAGCTTGTGCTAAAAAGAGTGTCTTTGGAGAAGCCCAGACATGTCTGGATCAGTCCCCCTGGAGGTGCTTTTAGTCCTATGCAGAGAAGCAATCAGGGAACTGCTGCCCAGAGGGAAGCCCTCAAAACCAAGCGACAGGATGCCATCCAGATGTACAAGGGTTGTGTTGTGATAGCCATGGCTTGCCTGCAACAAGGTAGTCACGTCACATGGGAATGGCCCGAGCATAGTGATGCGTGGAGACTTCCTTTCATGCAGCGGCTCAAACAACAATCAGGCCTACTAGAGGTGGTGACCAAGGGTTGTAGGGTGAATGCGCGAGCCCAGGGCAGTCAGAAGCTCCTAGGAAAGGGCTGGAAGATGTGGACGTCGTGTCCACGGCTCGCCGAAGTCATGAGCCTGCCATGTCGTTGCAGTAAAGACTACAAGCATGGACAAAGTAATGGTCTCGAAGCCCAACGTAGCGAACGGTACACCTACGAGTTTGCTAGACGAGTGAGTGAGGTCTTCTTACAAGAGTTGTCACATCAACAGGTCTGGAGGAGAGCACGGGAAAAACACAGTTACCTGAGACGTTTGGAGAAGGCCCCCGATGTACGTGCCAACTGTTTGGAGAACACCACCAGGGCGTCAAACGTGGGGATTGTCTAGGTATGATCCAAGACCCCGGAAGGCCAGGTTCAGGCGAGGAAGCCCAGGCTAAAGAACCCCAGGTGACCAGGATTTCAGAAGACAGTCTAGGTAACGACGGTACAGGTGAAGGGTTGGGTCAGGATTTCGGAGTCATGACTGTGGAAGAACTTGAAGCCTTTATGACTAGGGAAGCGTATACTAACCTGGAGCAAGAAGCCCTCGACCTCTTGGAGCAAAAGAACTTCCATCACGAGACATGTCAGAAGCTCATTCTCCAACTCCCCCTTCAACCAGTAGCCCGCCATCGGAAGCTTCTTGGAGCGGAACACGCAACATACTTGACCTTCGGCGCCTACGCTCACGGAGCATTGGGATTCGGAGGTTCGGTGCAGGACTTCACTGGTCATTAGCTTGAACAATCAGCTTCCTTTGCACAGGGACAACCATAATGACCCTCAGTACGACAATCAGGTGATTGGACTTGGTAGCTACTCAGGCCAACTGTGGATTGAAGGGGCCGATCCGAAGCACCCCAACGGAAAGCTCAGCAATCGGAAGCTTGCCAACGGCACCAGCATCCCAGGACACCTTGAAAATACCCACCAGCAGGTAGTGCACTTCCGCCCAAATCTGTGGCATGAGACTCAAGAGTGGAAGGGAGATAGATTGGTGATTTCAGGGTATGTTGCCAGGGGCTGGAATCATCTGAGCAGGTGTGAGCGCGGAGTTTTGGATAAGATGGGGTTTCGACGTCCTGTAGGAGCCCCACATCAGGCCCTCGTCCAAGATGAACTTTCCCAAACAGTCGGGGACTCGAGCTCTAGTAAACAGCCCTCAAAGAAACAAATCGAAACCATCAAGAAAAAGCTGTATCTTCTTCATGCTGCAACAGGCCATGGAAGCAACAAAGGTCTTGTAGAGGCCCTCAAGCGACGGAATGCAAGCCCCCTGGTTCTTCAACTGGCTAGAGAGTTTCGATGTTCGGTGTGTGCCGAGAAGCAACGACCGCCTCCCCGAAACCTTGCATCATTGGAGATTCTGCCGCCCAAGTGGCACACCATCAGCACAGACATCGGACATTGGTTTCATGCCAGGAGTAATCAACACATTCAGTTTATGCTGGTGATTGACGAGGGATCCAGGTTTAGAATTGCGAAGATAGTGTCACAAGGGTCCAAGCAACAGCCATCCGGAGGCACGTGCACGAATTATCTTCAGGAAGGTTGGATGCAGGTTTTTGGGAAGCCCGACACCCTGCGTCTCGACCCCGCGGGAGCCTTCAGGGGGGAAACCATGTCTTCGTTTTGTGATAGGCATTCCATCTACTTAGACATGATTCCCGCTGATGCCCACTGGCAGATAGGAACGTGTGAACAGGCTGTGAAAGGTACCAAAGAGCTGATGACGAAACTGTGTGATGATGACCCCGAACTCACCCCCGAAGAAGCTCTAAGTCTTGCAGTGCGGACCTTCAACAGTCGTGAGCAAATTCGAGGGTTTACTCCCATACAACACGCTTTCGGTCGCAATCCCGATGTGACTGGACGAGTCATCGAACGTCCCCATGAAATGCCCGAAGAGCTTCTCATGGAAGGCACCGGCGCCGACTTTGAGCGTTCAGCACGGCTCAGGGCCACCGCAGAGAAAGCTCTGTGTGACTGGCAGGCGCAGCAGCGGATTAGTAGAGCTTCTAACTCTAGGAGCCGGCCCAGCTATGACTATATTCCGGGAGAGCTTGTGTACTACTGGAGAAGCCAAGCCAGTGGCCGAAGTAGGAAGGAGCCCGGAAGTCGCAACGGGTTCTTTCTAGGACCCGCACGCATCCTGGCGACAGAGACCCGGCGGTCCTCAGAGGGACAGCTGAGACCAGGTTCTGCAGTTTGGATTGTTAAAGGGAGGACGCTCTTGAAGTGCTGCCCGGAGCAATTGAGACGAGCCTCTCCTCGGGAGGAGTTGATTGAGGCATTGAGCAGTGGGCGCACAGAGGACGCTACCCCGTGGACATTCCAAAGGGTTGTAGAAGAGATAGGAGGGAACCAGTACCATGACGTCTCGGATGAGAGGCCAGGACCCTCAGAGTGGCAGAGAGCCCAGGATACCGCGGAGGCGCCGCAGCCTTCCCGGTTTCGAGTTCGCGGCAAGCGGGCCGGACCCGAGCTCGAGGCGGATCCAGAAATCTGGGAAGACCCCGATGAGCCATCCTCTGCAAGTCGTCAACGAGCTCAGCCTAGGCCACGACAGGAAGGAAGGCCACCACCAGTAGAACTACAAGCGGAAGCCTGGTGGGCTACAGTAGAAAGTGAGGACTTCGCGAGTGCAGAGAACGGTTTTCGGTGTGAGGAGTCCGCTGCGGTCGCGGTGGAGATACCAGTCCCCACGACAGCAAAAGGCCTGCAAGCCATGGTGAACAACCCCAAAGGGTTCTTTGTGGGGGCCATGAAGAGGAGAGCGATCGAGGTATCCGAGAAGCACATGTCAGCCGAGGATCGTGAAGCTTTTGCGGGTGCCAAGGCTACAGAGGTGAAGAATTTTATTGCTGCACAGGCTTTCGAAAGCCTGCCGGAACACCTGAGACCAAGCAAGGAGCAAGCGGTACAGATGCGCTGGATCCTGACATGGAAGACCAAGGAGGATGGGTCAGTCAAAGCCAAGGCCAGAGCAGTCTTATTAGGCTATCAAGACCCGAGCTACGAACACCGCGCTACAACGTCACCAGTAATGTCCCGACAGTCACGCCAGATGCTGATGCAACTCACCACCCTGAAAGGTTGGCGCATGTATAAAGGTGACGTCAGCGGGGCCTTTCTGCAGGGGAGGGAGTATCCAGACCTTCTGTACTGCATTCCCTGCCCAGAGATATGCCAGGCAATGGGGCTTAGCCCAGGATCAATCACGCGCCTGAGGCGTGCCTGCTATGGACTAGTAGATGCACCATTGGAGTGGTACAAGACAATAGCAGATGTGTTGGAAAACGAGCTGGACATGGTGCGCTCGTGGTCCGACCCATGTCTGTGGACCTGGAGGCCTCAAGGAGTACTTCGAGGTGCTGTTAGTGGCCACGTTGACGACTCCTTGTTTTCCGGATCAGAGACAGACTCAGGATGGCAAGCCCAACTTCAGAGAATCAAAGACCGCTTTAAGTGGGGAGACTGGGAATCTGGAAGTTTTACTCAGTGTGGGGTACAGGTGGTTCAGGACCAGGAAGGGTTCCATCTTTCTCAGGCGAAGTATGTCGAGGGTATCCCCGAAGTTCCCCTGAACGCCAAGCGTAGGAAAGACAGCTCCTCACCGACTACACCTCGTGAACAAAGCCAGCTCAGAGCCACCCTCGGAGCCATGAGTTGGCACGCCCAACAAATAGCTCCACACTTCTCCGCCGAGGTGAGTTTACTCCTGTCCCAGGTCAACAGCAGCTGTGTTGCCACCATCGTGAAGACTAACCAGCTAGTAGAACGGGCTAAAGCCAAGAAGGATCATGTCATGCGAATCCACCACTTCCCAGAAGGAACTGAGCTAGGTGTCTTTGCCTGGGTGGACGCGGCAAGCCAAAACCGGAGAGACGGCTACAGCACGCAAGGGCTGTTCGTAGGACTGGCACCCACGAATATGCTTCAGGGAGCCGTGGGCGCAGTGTCCGCGGTAGCATGGCACTCCAACCGTATCGACAGGTCATGCCGTAGCCCGGGGGCCGCGGAAACTCAGGCGGCAGTGAATGGGGAGGATGTAGCTTACTATGCTAGGTACCAATGGGGAGAGCTCTTACATGGTCCTCCGGATCCCCGCAATCCTGATGAGACGGTTGCTAAGGTTACGGGAGTGGTCATCAGCGATTCCCGAAACGTGTACGATAAGCTAAGTACGGCGGTTCTCACCATCAGAGGAGCTGAGAAGAAATCTAACATAGAATTGTTAGCCATCAAGGAAGCCCAGGAACGCACCAGACTCCTGGTCAGATGGGTACACTCGGAGGCCCAGCTGAGCAACTCGCTGACCAAGGAGGGGGGGAGCCACGAACTCGAGCTCTTCTACAAGATGGGGCAGCGTTGGAGGATAGTTGAAGATCCGCAGATGAGGTCATCACGACGACGTAAGAAAGAGGGAGTGGCGCCACTCCAGCAGAGCAACCTCGATGGAAATGAAGAGTTTGAAGAATTTTCTGTTCCCGGGGTGGGGGTGATGCAAGCTTAAAGCTTGTATCGCAGCTACGCACTTGTGTGGTTGCAGCTTGTTTGAGGATCGAGTGCCAGAGACAAAAAGTACTGCCCGCTTTTGCCGGCACGCACAGTCGAGGCTGGTNCTTGTTTGAGGATCGAGTGCCAGAGACAAAAAGTACTGCCCGCTTTTGCCGGCACGCACAGTCGAGGCTGGTTCACTCTCGTTTCCCTCAGGATAGCTAGAGCCATCTTGCTGCCTGCAGGGGTTTAGGGTTTAGGGTTAAGGGTAAGGGTTATGGGGGCCCTAGACCCAAACCCCATGCCCCAAATTCGCATGCATGCGGGTTACGTGTACTTCATTTGGAGTTCAGGAGGTCTTCGTCAGCACTTAACAGCCGATATTTCGTGTAGATCGTTCAAACCAGTGCTGTACTTGTGGAGTTTGACTTGCCTTCTTTGAGCTTTCTGTCAAAATTAAGATCTAGCTTTCACAGGTTGTCAGAAGGTCAAGCTTGTGTTGAGGTTTCGGAGAAGACAAGGGGCCTTGAGTTCAGAGATAAGTATTGCAGGTGTTTTTCCGATACGCAGCTCATTCAATTCTGCATCTGGCCAAGACGGAAAGGCACCCGCACCAACACTGGAAGCTCATCAGCACCAGCACCAGCGCCAGCGCCAGCATCAGCACCAGCACCACAACACTCATTCACAACATCACCTCTTTCGCCACCACTTCCACTTCCACTTCCACCTCCACCTCCACCACCATCACCAGCATCATCGTCATCATCAGCACCACCATCGCCACCATCAGCATCAACATCAGCGAAATATGCTTTCGGGAGTTCCTGGACGTTGGTGGGCTTCGGGTGCCCAGAGACTCCAATATCCCTTGATCAGGGAATATTCCCTTCAAGTATAGTAGGATGCTCCCTTAATCAGGGAATTTCCCTTAAATCATATTAGGGATCCTACTATATTTTAAGGTATATTCCTTAGTTAGGGGATATCGGAGTCTCTGGCTGGTCCCGGGGTTGCATATTTTGGATTCGGGCCTCCCGGGGTTTCAGGCACGGCCCAGAAATCGTCAGGGTCTGGGGTTTCGGGGAACCCGAAACCCTAAACCCCTAAACCCCTAAACCCTAAACCCCCTAAACCCTAAACACTATTCTGATACGTTCAAGACTACATACTGCAGAGCATACTGTAGGGTCTTTGGGGGTTTAGGCTTATTCCATGTTGGACTTTGGATCCTAAACCCTGCAAGTACAAAAGCTCCAGCCCTGTATTTCTAAATCCAAGCTAAATCAGCCCAAGGTATGTATTTCGAAGGTATAGATACGAGTGCTACTTGTCGCTTGGGACGACGTCCTGAGGCCTATACCTAAACTCAATTCACTCTGACCTCAAACCCCGGAGACCAGAGCCCTAGCACCGATCCAAGTCATGGCAGAAAAGCTTTCTGGCTCAAGCCGAGGGCATATGTCGGAGACGTTGCGGAAGAGAAGTCTTCTGCAGTGCTTGTGCTACCATTAATAATGCTCATGTTATGCTGATCTTCAACCATCATCGGAAGTCTCCGGCTAGATGTTTCTATCGTGGTAGTATCGTGGTGAGCAGCACCTCGCCCAGACTTCCTGACTCATCCGAGAGACTATCGTATTTTGTTGATGATTGTTTCCTGGAGTCAGCTAGTCGTAGTAGTCGTCGTAGTAGTCGTAGTCAGATGCGGTAGCTGCCTCTAAGCAACAGGCGGAAGCAGTGGTAGTACTTGAGGTGGTGCCGGAGCTCTACAACTGAAGCCTTGACCTACACCCAAACCGAGAGCCCAATACCCCTTGATTACGGAGCATACAGCCTTAAATCATCCTATTAGCACGTTGTCCTTTAAGGCATATTCCTTACTTAGCGGTCTTAAGCTCTCTGAGAAGCCCTGGGTGTGCGACCATGGAATTGGCCTGGCCTTGAACATATAGTTCAAGCACATGCAGCAGCAATGCCAGCCAGGGGCCGAGATTTCCTTTGTAAAGGCTGGGGGATCATAGCTTCAAGTTCGGTTTCGTGAATTAGGGTTCAAGCAGGGCTTTAGATACGAAGCCACACTCAACACCCAAACCCGACAAGCACCGCACAAACCGCCGAAGTCCCGAGTCGTGTCCAAGGTGACCCCGCCGGCAGAGGGAACTGCCGGCCAGGACCTGCCAGAGCTCTTCGGCGCGCTGATCCCGAAGGCGTCCTGACATACTTATTTTGTTATTCCATGCATACATACATACATACATACATACATACATGCATATATATATACATATACATATACATATACATATACATATACATATACATATACATATACATATACATATACATATACATATATATTGGTATTCGTATTCACATACCTATGTACATACATACATGCATACATACCTACCTACTTACATACATACATACATACATGAATATGTTAACACATTAATACATAAATACAACATTAATATATCATTACATACATACATACATACATGCATGCATGCATGCATGCATGCATGCATGCATGCATGCATACACACACATACATACATTAAGACATACAGAAGTACACACGTATATCTATCGAAATGCCATCTTTGCATATATACACATGCATATGCACACATATGTATATATATATGTATACATATATATATATATATATATATGCTAACCCCCTCCCCCCCTCCGCATGAACTACCGCGGGGTGCCGCGATACCGTCGCCAATCCTCCTACGTGTGGGCTTCTGGTGTATGATCCAATTTTGAAGTTCCGAGGGGAGAGCATATGTATGACGGCAGCCGGC
>BGNK01004317.1:44567-55770 GCA_003297005.1 Symbiodinium sp. clade A Y106
AACAGTTACTTCAACAATAGACGTCATACTCATGCTAATAATATTAAACTACACAAAACGAACTGCACCAAGAACCACGATCCTTGCTGTGTTCGCTCTGGCGTTGCCCAAATGATGGCTTTTAGGTTTTTTGGGATCATTTGTTTGTTTACACCAACATTTATATTGTATGTGGCATACCCTTCTCACTGTGCTATATGATCGATCATGTCGGACTTGCTGCCAGACTTGCCCGTATANATTAACCCTTCTGTTAAACGTGTGCTAGATACCAGCATAATGACGAGAAAAGTTAATTGACTCCGGATTCCGAGCAACATCAGCCCCAACCCTATCCTTGTCATTCGCAGTTATGTCAACGGTGGCCGTAATATTCGCCTTAACAGCAGCCCCAAGGTCATCTATAGTAATCTTTATACCACCCATAATCTGACCCCAATGTTTCTTTTTGGAATTTGCAACCATAATCAGCTGGAAGAAATCGTAGTGGTAGCTGTGAGAACCCTGAAATCCTGGGTCCTGGTCTGTGTTAAAGTTGCAATACTAGCTTTCTATTGACCCCAAAACTGATCCGAATAATGTCCGTGTTATTACCCGGTCTATTGTATAGTACTGACGCTAAGCGGACTCGAATCGCAATAGTGATGACACTGGAACCTTATATTGACAGCACTAATTCGTAACGCGCACAAACAACACATGAAATGCACACTCTTTGCTAGGAAAAGCTTGGTCTGGGAGTGAAATACCGAGATTTCTCAGGAAAAAGGTGGTTTTGGCGTGAAAAACCAACTTTTTCCTAGGAAAAAGATGGTTTTGGGAAGGAAAACCAACTTTTTCCTAGGGAAAACCAAAANGAAATACCGAGATTTCTCAGGAAAAAGGTGGTTTTGGCGTGAAAAACCAACTTTTTCCTAGGAAAAAGATGGTTTTGGGAAGGAAAACCAACTTTTTCCTAGGGAAAACCAAAAAAAACCAAAAAAACCATTTTTTGAGACACTATGCGGCCAGACACCAAAAAGATGGTTTTTGGGTTTTCCCCAGGAAAAAGATGGTTTTGGGCAGAAAAACCAACTTTTTCCTAGGAAAAACCAAAAAAACCAAAACACTATCTTTTGGGAAACTATGCGGCCAAACTCCAAAAAAATGTTTTTTGGTTTTCCCTAGGATAAAGATGGTTTTGGGCAGAAAAACCAACTTTTTCCTAGGAAAAAGATGGTTTTGGGCAGAAAAACCAACTTTTTCCTAGGAAAAAGATGGTTTCGGGCAGAAAAACCAACTTTTCCCAGGAAAAAGATGGTTTTAGGCAAAAAAACAAACTTTTTCCTAGGAAAAAGATGATGGTTTTGGGCAGAAAAACCAACTTTTTCCTAGGGAAAACCAAAAAAACAATCTTTTTGGAGTTTGGCCGCATAGTTTCCCAAAAGATGGTTTTTTTTGGTTTTTTTGGTTTTTCCTAGGAAAAAGTTGGTTTTTCTGCCCAAAACCATCTTTTTCCTAGGAAAAAGTTGGTCTTTTTCCTAGGAAAAAGTTGATTTTTCTGCCCAAAACCATCTTTTTCCTAGGGAAAACCAAAAAAACAATCTTTTTGGAGTTCGGCCGCATAGTGTCTCAAAAGATTTTTTTTTTTTGTTTTTTTGTTTTTTTGGTTTTCCCTAGGAAAGGTTGGTTTTGGATTGGGAGCGTCGAACCTGAATGAGTTGACTGACATGTCCTGTTGAAATGTGAGAATGATTTCAATAGTCCTTGAGAGATACAGGATCCGGACCTCACGTCGAACGTGAATGAGTTGACTGACACGTTCAGAACTTTAGACTCAAACAATTCGGTAGTTTTTGAGAGATACAGAATCCGGACCTGCCGGAAAAGCTGTTTTGACACGGTATCTACGATACAAAACGAAGGTCGGTAGTTCATGGGGGGGGGGGTTACCATATATATATATATATATGTATACATACATACATATGTATATATATATATACTTATATGTATCTATATGTGCTACACCCCCGCGATGTAGCTACCTATTTGGTGTGTGTTATACCACCGGTGCGTGTGCATGTGTGTGTGTGTGCGGGTGTGTGTGTGTGTGCTCGCAGAACTTCATGCGCACAGGCGCTGGCCTCAGCCATTAAATACTTTTTCCTGTACGTTCGCCTCATCCATGTCTCATGTAGTCGAAAGTCACAAGTCGGACTTCAGAGACTGCATCTTCTACGTCGTTCACACCTAGCGCTAACTTCCCCAAGCTTTGAACCTCAAGGGCTCCCCTAGACCCTAAACCCTGAACCCTAAATCCCTGAACGCCCTTCCCCTTAAACCATCCCCAAACAGGCTTCAAACTCAAGTCATTGAGCCCGCAACCCTAAAACCTCTCATAAAGGAAGCCTGAAAGCCTTTTTGATATTGAGAGTTCCTCTCGAAGGAACCCCAGCATAGAACCCACAGTCTCAAGCTTAGCACAGTCTCGAAGAGCAGCACACTACTCTGCCTTGATTCAGAAAGTTGGGGTTAACGTGCCGAGTTCTGGGTTGAGGGGCTTCGGATTTTGCATTTCAGGTTTAAGATTATGTAGGATTCAGGACTAGACTAAAAACAAAGGGCACACCGCGATCTGGTACACCACAGACTAGACCTGGCACCCTTAACTGGGTTCCTGCTAAGGATTTAATTTGAAGTTAACCAAAAAGGGATCTATGGTAAATAATATATGGTTTCTTCATTATTTATTATGGTAGCTTAAATTACGTTCCTAAACGAGAACCCAGTGAGGCAGTTCCTTTTTCTCTCTTCTCCAAGAACCGGGCCCAACGAAAGTTCAAACTTGCTATCACAGACCATGTACATGAGGCCAACAAGTTTAGAGTTATCCCATTGGCTAAGTAGGCTTTGGGGGGTAACTACCGTTTAGGATCCTAAAATATATGATTGGCTAAACCAAGAAAGAACTGAACTACAAGGGAGACTATAGCTAGGTTCCCCAATAAGGGTACCCTTTTTCCTACTATTCGGTTTTAATAAGGGAACCCAAAAAGAAAAAGGGTAAAAGGGTACTACTGGGGAGCCTAGATAGGTAGACTCTGAAGGCGCAGCCTTGGACCCAAAACCACCCTAAACCCTATTCCAACCGGTAAACCCTGTCCCTAAACTGGACTTTGAAGTAACCAGGGAGAAAAAAGTATAGACTTTTATTTCATAATGGTTCCTTAAAGGAACAGGTACCAAAAAAAAGTATTCAAGTATGGTACTCCAGAACCCAGTNCTAAACTGGACTTTGAAGTAACCAGGGAGAAAAAAGTATAGACTTTTATTTCATAATGGTTCCTTAAAGGAACAGGTACCAAAAAAAAGTATTCAAGTATGGTACTCCAGAACCCAGTATTCCAACCGGTAAACCCTATCCCTAAACCCCAAACACTATCGGCCTGGTTCTGTGCCAGAGCTTGGTCCAGGCTGCGCTTGGCCTGGCAATGTGATCATGGCTTTTAGAACACATCACACACACACACACAAGTTTTTCTGTATAGGCACATGTATGCATGTATGTATATGTAACATGTAGATGTATATGTATCGCTCTCTCTCTGTCTCTGGGTCTGTCTCTCTCTCTCTCTGTGTCTTTGAGTGCGTGTGTGCCTGTGTGTGTAACTACATATGCATACACATATACACACATACATATACATGGTTTGGGGTCAATTAGACACAAGTATATGCCTGTACGGGGTGTCTTGACATTTGAGCCGTGTGAGCTCCATTTAGGGCTTTAGGCGGCTTGAGGGTTTCGGCTTTGGAATGTCAGGTGTAGGTAAACCCTAGACGCTAAACCCCCAAGGTTTAGGGGTGCATATCGGGTTTATGGTGGTAGTGGCCCACCACCTAAAAAAGGCTATTGTTCTACATAGTTTGGGGGTTTAGGGTTTATGGATTTGGGGTTTAGGGTTTAGGATGTATGGTGGAACCAAAACCCAAAACTCAGGGGTTTAGGGGTTTATATAGGGTTTATATGGTGGGCTTGAAAAAAGCCTTTCGGGTTTCTCATAGGGACCCTTAGGGGGGTAAGGGGGAGGGGGGGTGGACTATACTTCCTTAAATAAGCCCCCCTCCCCCTACCCCCTAAGATTTGCTATGAGTTTCGGTTTTAGGATGAATGGTGGGCTTTAGGGTTTATGGTGGGCTTTAGGGTTTAGGGTTGAGGATTTATGGTGGGCTTTAGGGTTTCGGTTTTGGGGTGTATGGCTTAGGAGCTTGGGGCCCTTGCAATCCTAGGCCCAGACAGGCTCAGCACCTCGAAACTTTAAAGTCGCCACCCACACTCGTATATACACAAACAGATACACACACCTATATATATATATGCTTATGCAGTTATGTACATATTTGTATGGCTTTGTATTGCTGTGACACTGCCTCTAAAACAACAGCGAACATTAAGGTGCCCAGTTAAAAAGGACTTTTGGCCTACGGTAGGCTTCTGGATTCGGCCGGGTGTCTGGGCACCCGGCCGGGTCCACATGTGAACTAGCACTGACACCTTTAGGTACAATGCGTGTACGTGTGTATATAGGTGTGTATAATATATACACACATAGGTATGCAAATAATGGTCTGCTTCTCATTGCTTACGTCCTGGCCGTTGTGGTCTTCATGGTGGTCCTGGTGTCCTGGTGGTCGTGGTGGCGGTGGTGGTGGCGGTGGTCGTCGTGGTCATCATAGTCGCGGTGGTGCGACATCACTGCTGTTGGCATCTACATATATACACACAAATTACGTAGTCAATAGCCTATAGCATATTCAGATCGCAAATGAGTGCTTCAAGCTCAGGTAGCGAACTCATTGGTCTGGGTATGCAATGATCAAAAGAAGTAGCTACCCTCAGTCTCCAATTCGTATGCCCCAAACCGTAGAACCCCCAACCCCTAAATGGTGCTTCAGGTAAGGCAAAGGCTCGCCGCATTGGAGTGGATGCAGCTTGCACCAAGTTACAGGCTGTTACCAGAGCCAGCCCCAATCATGTAGCCAAGCGATCCGTTAAAGAACCAAGTGCAGATAACTAAGAAGAAGCAGCCAAAGTCTTCTGCGATCATCCAGAGGAAGAGAGTCCACCATGGATCCCTGTCGAAACTCCGTTGCCTATACAGCCCCAGGACGCTCGACAGCAGGCTGATTGTGGTGGTCCAATCCAGGCTTTCATTTGTTTTTGTAAAGGCCCCGCCCACTAGGATCTGCCACGTCAGCGACATCACAGCTGCGGTCAAGCTGACAACCCTTCAGTGGTCACGCTGTGTCGAAAGCCGCAGTTCAGTTGAGCTCCACGCAGCGAGGACCCAAATCCCAAGTGGTCCACCCCGTCGAGCCGACAAGACAATCAGCGTAAGTCCTGCCTCTGCCAGTGTAAAACCCTGAACTTAAGAGTAAGCACTTCGCTCTTCTATATCAGAGCTGCAGGATGCCTTAAACCCTAAACCCTAAACTTAGCTTTTTCCTGGACCAGTGCCTGGCTGTAGGGCAACATGATAGAAGCCCTCCTCAAAAGAACAAAGCTTGAGTGTACACTATGGTATATATACTACTACACAAAAGGATTACTCTTAGCATTACTGATTCAACCCCCTGCATTACAGCTTACCAAAGTCAGTCCCTAATGGGAGTTCCGAAAATAGGGGACCCTACTTTAGTACCCTAAATAGTAGGATCCTTAGTATAAGGATCCCCAAATAAGGTAGCCCTAATTTTCGGAAACTCCCGAATCAAGCCCAAAGGATCCAGCCCTAAGCACCCGTAGCCCACAAGTAGCCCTGAATACCCATAGCTCCAATTCAACCCTAAATACGCATAGCGAGTTAGGTTGCTTTTTTTGAGCTCCTTTTTTGCGTCTGCCCCTAGGTCAGCATCAGCAAGGCACATATGCGCCAGGAGAGGTTACAGCCAGACTTACGAGTTAGGGTTTAGGGTTTAGGGATATGCATAGCGAGTCAGGCCCTGAACACTGCAAGCCCTATCTGGAAACAAATTTCGAGGGAAATCTGGACTTTGAAGTAACCAGGGAGAAAAGAGTATAGACTTTTATTTCATAATGGTTCCTTAAAGGAACAGGTACCCCAAAAAAGTATTCAAGCATGGTACTCCAGAACCCAGAAATAGTATGGGCCCGATACTTGCAATCGCAAGCTCCGTGGCTAGGCTCGGGCCAAGCCCTGAAGATCTGACTCTATCTGAAGACTTCTACCTTAACCTACCAAAACCTACTTTTTTGTAGGGTCCCTATAAATTCCATATTAGGGTTTATAATAAGAACCTACAAAAAAGCAGGGTTTGGTAGTTTAAGGTATACTATACCCATGACTTCGGATTTCCCTGTCTCGGGATCCGAATGCCCTGTTTCTAGTGGAAGCAGCTCATTTTTGGCCTTTCAATTCTTCCAAAACCCTTAGTCACCTCAGTCTTTGGAGACCTGCCCCGCATTAAGCCCCTAACCCCACAAGCCTTAAACCCTAAATATCCTGCCGAAGTCATTCCTAAAGCACCCCTATCAGCACAGTTACACCAGCCCTTAAGACTAAACCCTAAACCCCCTAAACCTTAAACCCCCTAAACTCTAAACCCTAAACCCTAACTAAACCCTAAACCCTAGGCCGCGGGCCTTTAGCCGGGTCTCTTTACGAGGCCGGTGTGGTATCCGAGCCTCCGTAGCCATGTGTGCATGGCCTAGGCTCCGAAACGCAGGGGTTTAGGGTTTAGGGTTTAGGGTTTAGGCTTAGGGCTTAGGAGGATTTTATGGGGGTTTTGAGGCTTTAGGGTTTTAGGGTTTGGGGTTTTAGGGTTTAGGGCTTCATAGGGTTCAGGGTTTTAGGGTTTTTGCGTTTTCGCGCTTTGGGTTTAGTTGAGTGACTGAGGGCCGCGGAGAGGGTCGGGCTTGAGGAAAGTTTAAGGTTGTCTTCTGCACTCCCCAAAACCCTAAGCCCTAGATAGAAGCCGTTGTCTGACTTGCTGCCGACAGGGAGTTCGAACGCTCTGGATTCGGAGTTTGGGGTTTAGGGTTTAGGATGTGGGGTTCAAGTTTTTTGCTTTAGGGTTTAGGGTCTAGGGTTCCATTGCTGAAGGGTAGTTGAGGTACCCTACAACACTCTTTGTTGCTCCCGAGTTGTGGGCCTCATCCTGGTGAGGATTTAGGCTTCCTACTGTAACGATAGGCCGATAGGCTCTGGTGATCCCTGTCCAATTCGGAGACATTCGCCACGACGATGGAGCTTTTTTTTCTGCTGATGCGGTGATTGGAGGTGGATTCGGTGGTGATGACAATGGAAGCGAAGAAGAACGCGAGGACACGAAACCCTCAACAAGGCATTGCAAAACCGCACCTGGAGTTTAACCACTCGCACAAAAAGAAGGTCTTAGGGCTCTTTATGGTTTCAAGGTTTCGGGCCACTAGAGGAGAACAGAACCATCGAAGAGGAAGTGTTGCACATTTTCCGGACACCTCTATGGTTCAAAACACACTTGTCTGAGGAGCCTTACCTGGGCTATTAAGTAACGAGGGACAAAAAGGTATACGCTTTTATCTCACAATGGTTCCTTTAAGAAAAAAGTATTAAAGTATGGTACTCCGAAGCTCAGTTACACCCCGAATCCACCCCAACAGACCGACCCCACCCCCCACACCTTCCGCCAACTTCCTAGCGCGTGCACCACGGTTTGTCCCACCAGAAAAACCCCTAAAACCCGTGAGCCCTAAGACCCCGGAGTCCCGAAACCATGAAGCCCTACTCTAAAAACCTGAAGCCGGCTTAGAGTTTACGGTTTAGGGGTTCGGGGTTTGAGCAGGTCTGGGGTTTAGGGTTTGCAGGGTTTAGCCTGAAGCCCTAGTATCCAAAACTTCGTAGATTTCCCTGGAACCCTCAAGGGAAGCCATAGAAGAAACTGCGCCCCAAGCGGCAGTACTCGCAGTCAGCCCCTTGGTGACATCCCCGCTTGGAGAGGTTGAAGACACCTTGGGGCTTCATGGAGGTTTAGGGTTTAGAGTTTGGACCTTGAGAAATACTTTTCTTCCTCCTTTATGACTATACCAGATATACTAAAAACATTCTGCCTGTGCTCGTAAGAGTCTTTTTCAAAATTCGAAACACAAAGTGAGTCTTGCCCCCCCCCTTGCAAGTACACTATAGTAGACAGTTTCTTCAACTTAAAAAGATGCTCTCAACATGGTCCTGGGCACAGGGATTGCACTTGCCATCCGGTCCCAACCTCGGTGCGGCAAGGGGCTCGAGGCTTTGGGTTCCGTTTGAGGGTTTAGGGTTTAGGGTTTAGTGTTGCGGTGCGCCTTCTAACCTTTTTCATGGGCTGTCACGCTTTTGGAAACTTTGGGGTGTCGGTCAAGTGTAGTTGCTTGTTGAGCTTGGTGGCTTAAGGGTCTTGCCACACCTTTAACCCCTGAACGCCAAAACCCTTGGGTGTGGAGGCCAATTCACAGGCGGAGGGCTAAGGGTTTTTTGGATTTGCGGCCTATATCTTATGCAAAGCAAGAGTCTTGTGTCCGATTGTTGAAGGCGACGACGCTTCAGACAACGGCACAGGATAACCGTTTCTGAAGGCCTCGGCACAGGATGCAGAAATGGCTGAAAAAAGGGGGTCTTTGATACATTGGCGTGCGGTATAGACCGTGAAACCTGTCATCTGTTTAGGACGAGGAGGATTCTTCGCGCTGTGTAAGCTTTAACAGAACGGACTTTAATGTAGCCGCTGTACCGCACAGCCTAGACCCTAAATACTGGAGCCAACTCGCTCAAGGTAGGTCCAAGTAGCTGAGAATCATATGCTTGCCCAGACGTTGTTTAATTACCACTAATATACAAAACGGATGCAAGTATCCCTAGCTACACATTCCCAGTTTGAGCATTCTAGTAGCACTGTGCTCAAGGAGGTTCACTCGTTGGTTTGTATGCTCAAATGCGTGGATCTACCTACAGCTTTCTTCAGTCTTGCTGTATCTGCCCGTATGCTCAAACGCGTGTATCTACCTATAGCTTTCTTCAGTCTTGATGTATCTGCCCGTATATGTACTCTGATGTACTCCTGCAGTACTCTTTCCAATGATCCCTTTGCATGCTCGCAGAAGTATGCGACAAGCCTTGGAATTGGAACCAAGGCGACCCGAGTGTAAGGAACCGCCCACCGCCCGCACAACACCGGAGCAAACAATCCCGGACACCTCAGCCCATTACCCAATGCCCTAAAGCCTAAACGCCAAATCCTACACTCCTACACCCGAAACTCCATACCCTAAAACCCTCTACCCTGTGTATTAAATGTACCTGAATGATTGAAGCTCCAAACCATGCACATTCTATACAGGTGTTCATACCTTTACATACACAGAGAGATATGCACACATATTGATGCTCGCTAGCTCACTCTCTTTCTCTCCCTCTCTCTCTCCCGCTCTCTCTGTCTCTCTGGCTCTCTCTTCCTCTGTGTGTGAATCTGTATTGTGTATATATATATGTATATATAGATATATATATATATACAGATGTGTGTATATAGGTAGAGACACATGCACACACACACACACAGACAGAGGTCCTCTAACCCCCACCCTCTGCTTTCCCGAGACCGTGAGCCATGGGACTCCACAGGTGTCACCGGACGTGTCAGAGCCCGCCGAACCCTGCTCCTCCAGGCTTCTTTCCTTAATGTAGGGGCCTTAATAATTAGAACAGGGTTTGGGGGTCCTGCATAGTATAGTTTTTGTAATATAAGGAACCCTAAGGAACAATATTAGTAAATTGTTTAGGCTTCTAGAGTAGGTTTCTTTAAAGGAGTCTTAGAAGGGTTCTATAGGGTTTATAGTAGAAGCCAGAAAGTTGGAACATGGTTTTAGGAGGATTAGTGCTAGGATCCCTTATACTTTATCTTAAGGGCATGAGGATAATGATGTTCCAACTTTCTGGCTACTACTATAGAGTTCAGCGGAACTGGTTGGCCGACATGCAGGGTTGGCCGCCCGAGATGCAAAGAGGTGGTCCGAGATGCAACAAACCATTCTTGCTTTCATTCGTTCGGCCGACATGCAAAAAGGCGGGCCGACATGCAGGGTTGGCCGCCCGAGATGCAAAAAACAAATTTGCATCTCGGACGGCCAACCTTGCATGTCGGCCCTCCTATTCTACTGTTTTACTATTTTACTGTTTTACTATATATTTCACTCCAGGTACAGTACTGCCGCGGCCGATGTTTGGGGTTGGCCGCCCGAGATGCAAAAAAGTTTTCCACATACCACCACGTACTACAGCAAAACGTAGTTTTTGCATCTCGGACGGCCAACCTTGCATGTCGGCCCTCCTATTCTATGTTTTTACTAATTTACTATTTTACATTTTCACTCCACGCCCGAGATGCAAAAAAACGTTTTTGNAAAAAACGTTTTTGCATCTCGGACGGCCAACCTTGCATGTCGGCCCTCCTATTCTACTGTTTTACTAATTTACTATTTTTCTATTTTGCTCCAGATACAGTACTGCCGCGGCCAATGTTCGGGGTTGACCACCCGAGATGCAAAAAAGTTTTCCACGTACTACCACGTACTACAGCAGAACGTAGTTTTTGCATCTCGGACGGCCAACCTTGCATGTCGGCCCTCCTATTCTACTGTCTNGGTTGACCACCCGAGATGCAAAAAAGTTTTCCACGTACTACCACGTACTACAGCAGAACGTAGTTTTTGCATCTCGGACGGCCAACCTTGCATGTCGGCCCTCCTATTCTACTGTCTTAATATTTTACTATTTACTATTTCACTCCAGATACAGTACTGCGCGGCCGATGTTTGGGGTTGGCCGCCCGAGATGCAAAAAGTTTTCGACGTCCTACCACGCACCACCACGTACTGCCACGTACTACAGCAGAACGTAGGTTTGCATCTCGGACAGCCAACCTTGCATGCCGGCCCTCCTATTCTAGTTTTTTACGAATTAAATATTTTACTATTTTACTCCAGATACAGTACTGCCGCGGCCGACGTTTGGGGTTGGCCGCCCGAGATGCGAAAAAAATTTTCCACATACCACCACGTACTACAGCAGAACGTAGTTTTTGCATCTCGGACGGCCAACCTTGCATGTCGGCCCTCCTATTCTATGTTTTTACTAATTTACTATTTTACATTTTCACTCCACGCCCGAGATGCAAAAAAACGTTTTTG
>BGNK01004318.1:2402-26842 GCA_003297005.1 Symbiodinium sp. clade A Y106
GCTTCTCCAGGCCGAACAAGCAGCAAAGAAGGGAGACCACCGTGGTCTCTTTCTCGTTGCCAAGAGGCTGGGTCCTCGCCCAGCACAGGGTGTTTCCAGACTTCAGGACTCGGATGGTAGCCACCAGACAGTAAAGCTGAGATGGCTGCCATTATCAGACACAGTCAAGCTCTCTTTGCTGCAACGCCAGACACACAGCCCTGGCATCAGAAATCAGGCAGTCTTGAATTCTCAGCGACACAGCTTCAGGTCGAGCTGGACCGACTCAACATCCGCAAGGCGGTCCCGAGGCACACGGCCCCCAATGCTGTATGGAGACTTTGCTCAGAAGCTATCAGCCAACGGCTAGGACCATGCTTTGAGCGGCACTTTGCCCCGGATTCTGCTGACCTCCTGGAGGGTGACATGAAGGACGCCCACGTCTGCTGGCTTAACAAGCCGTCCAAACCCCCTACTTCTATGAGTGCTCTTAGACCCATAGGACTCATGCCCCCTTGTGCCAAATCCTTTGCTGGAGCCGTTGCCACCAAGATCCTCGCACACCTTCGGCCCTTAATGGATCACCTACCCAATTTGCCTACTGTGATGGTCGTGGGTGTGGGGATGCTATCTTGAGAGTTCACCAGCATTTTGAGGCTGTAGAACAACTGCTACAAGGGCAGACACAAACCAGATTCAATTTGCAGCAGCAAATTGCCCCGCTTCGGTGCTTTGGAGGGGCCTGCTTCTCCCTTGATCTCACTAGTGCGTTCGATATGGTAAGCCGAGATCTGCTAATCCAATCACTCATTGATCATGGGGTCCCGGGGGTCCTTATNCCGCTTCGGTGCTTTGGAGGGGCCTGCTTCTCCCTTGATCTCACTAGTGCGTTCGATATGGTAAGCCGAGATCTGCTAATCCAATCACTCATTGATCATGGGGTCCCGGGGGTCCTTATTAATGCAGTGCAACAGCTTCATCGAGAGGCTCGATACGTCTTCCGAACTCCCACGCAGACCGGAAGCATTATCACCACCAACGGGATAAAGCAAGGCTGTCGTGCTGCCCCAATGCTTTGGGTAAGCCTTACCATCCTGATACTTGAACACCTCATTCGGAAAAGAAGTCTTGACTGGGTACAGCGAATTCTGACCTTATTCGCTGACGATTTCTGTGGTTGCTGGCTCATACGCAGTGCTGCTGACTTTGAACAAATTATCCAGGACCTTGCCCTCCTGATTGAAACCCTTGAACTCTTTAAGCTGACAATAAATCTTCAGAAAACCGCCTTGCTCCTTCACCTGAAGGGCAAAGGCGCCAGAAAGCTGCTGGAGAAGTACACCTTCCTCAAGGCCGGAGAGCGATATCTGAAGATCTCTGCCAGCGGCACCGAGCGCCATGTCCACATCAAAACTTCGCACACGTATCTAGGTACCGTGATTGCATACCACAGTCGCAAAGACCTAAATCTTCGACATAGAACCAGTGCCGCCCAAGCACGGTATCAGCAGATCAGGAAGGTTCTCAATGGCAAAGGTCCGATCTCCGTAAAACACCGCCTGAGGTTGTGGGGTGCCTGCATACCGCCATGCCTGCTGTACTCCTTGGAGGCCACCGGCTGTACGTCCCAGGGTCTTGTCAAACTGAAGACTCTGGCCACCAGACACCTGCGTGCCATCCTCAAGCAACCAGCCCATCTCTCCAAGGTGCCAAACCATGAAATATGGGCTCAGGCTGGGATGGTGCCTCCGGCCGAATACCTGCGGGTTCGACTCCTGCACCTCTGCCAACGTCGGGACCCTGCCGCGACCGAACATGGCCCAGACCTCGTCTCAAATGAGACGGTCGTGCAACAGTTCGCCGCCCTCCTTGCTCAGCTCGAAGGTCAGATCCGGGCACTGCGGTCGCAGGAACAGCACAGCACCGCGGAGGCCCAAGCTGAAGATAGCTTCCCCTGTGCACACTGTGATCTCGTCCTCAACACGGCCCACGCCAGGATGATTCATCACTCCCTCAAGCATGGCGATCTTGAGCCGCCGCAGGACAGCAGACAGCAAACTACATTCCATGCTCCGGATCACGCTGTAGCCGGTCTCCCTACCTGCAAGCTGTGTGGCAGGAATTTCCCTAAGTGGCAACAACTTCGTTTGCACATAGAACAGGGTTCATGCCCCTCCTTAGGTGGTGCTAGTCACAAACTTAGCCCGGTCCCTGAATCCAATCCGGCGATGAGCAAACCTGTCCATGAAGGACGGCCTCCCGGGACGCACTCAGCCAGCCCCGATGCCACCGCTGCCTTTGCGAGTGAGGCACAAAAAGCTGCAGCCAGTGACCAGCAGGTTCCCTTGATTCAACGTGAAAGTTTCAAGAAATCACTGCATTGCTGGGACCGGCTGCTGGACGACCGTCTTTTCCGGAACAGGCTCCGAAGCTACTGTGTAGTCTGCGGCGTGTGGATCGCTGACGCAAAGCATTTGAAGCAGCACTTCAACAAAACTCACCATAGTGACTACCCTCAGATTCTCGAAGCAACCAAACAGCTCTGCCATCCGTTCAAGAGCCACTTCACCCGAGATCGCAACTGTAGATACTGTGGTAGCAAGGTCGGTGCCCCCTGCAGGCATGTCCATCAGTGCCCTGTTTTGCATCAGCTGTGTCTCGCAGTATCCATTTGTCGCAGATCTGACCCGCTACAGGATGGCGGATCCAGACCTGGACTCAGAGATCTTCGCTCACTGCATGCCGTCGGGAGCACAGAATCAGGCCTCCACACAGGCAGAGAGCTCGCTGCCTCAGAAGAGACAGCGGCCAGAGCAGAGCAGACCGAACGGTCGCATGCCGGGTCGAACGCATCACCAGANGCCGTCGGGAGCACAGAATCAGGCCTCCACACAGGCAGAGAGCTCGCTGCCTCAGAAGAGACAGCGGCCAGAGCAGAGCAGACCGAACGGTCGCATGCCGGGTCGAACGCATCACCAGAAGCCACCCTTTCCAACCTACAGTGCGCCCCCCTTCCAGACTCCTCCCTCCTCGGGGATGCCATCGCTGCAGCCGGAGAGTCAAATTCGACTTCTCAGCAAGATCGTTCTCAAACAAGAAGNCCCCCTTCCAGACTCCTCCCTCCTCGGGGATGCCATCGCTGCAGCCGGAGAGTCAAATTCGACTTCTCAGCAAGATCGTTCTCAAACAAGAAGAGCAACTCTCCCTGTTGCGGAGAGACTCGCAGTTTGTCCTGTTCATGAGGCAGGACGACAAATCGATCCTCCCAGCCTTGATGACGGCCGCAAGGGAGTGGCAGAATCGGCAGGAATCCAGCGAAGGACAGCCCATGCAGTCTTCCAAACGCATGGTACTACTGAACTGCTTGCTTCGGGAGCTTCTTGCGAGGGTCCAACGCATTGCAGCCACGGAGCAGGGCAGGGAGTCGCTAAAGAAGGCCGAGTGGCTTCAGAACGACAATGCCTGGGCCTATCTTCGATGGGCTCCCAAACAGCGGCGACTCGTCGTGGACGACAGCAGGGCTCCACTCCTGCACGACGAAGCAGTACGCACTCTGTCAGAACTTCAGAAATCCATCACAGGCGACATTGTGACAAAGTTCAACAGTACGGTGAATCTAGCCAGACTGGAGGAGGAGGTCTCAACAGGCTGTCTTCCACCTCGCGATATCACTTCGTGGCTCCGGTGCAGCAGAGGTCCACGAGCAGCTATGCAAGCTGGTGGGATCCTCGATCACCAATCTAGCGGCTTGCAGCATGAAGAGGGACGACCTGTTCCGACCACCCATGGTAAAGCAGCTGGCGCAGATGACGTGTGGAGGAGGCGGACTCTCTCCTCCCCCCCCCACGCTCCTCCACCGCGCATGTACCTGATGCACAACATCTCCTGCGGCTAGATTCTGCTCTCCCCAGGTTTACCCTGCATAACCCGCGCAATCATTGCTACCTTAATGCCTTTATTTACAGTGTGGCAGTTGTGGAGCGCTGTACGGAGCACCGTGCTCTTCCTTCAGCATTTCACACTACCTCTGACAGGCCGATAGATGCTTTCCGNAATCATTGCTACCTTAATGCCTTTATTTACAGTGTGGCAGTTGTGGAGCGCTGTACGGAGCACCGTGCTCTTCCTTCAGCATTTCACACTACCTCTGACAGGCCGATAGATGCTTTCCGCGCGGCAGGGTTCAGCCTCCTGGGGTGGCGGAGGCCACATGATCAGCATGACATTGCCGAACTCATTGATTTTGTTGCACCACTTTGGTGTGCGTTCTTGGCACAACACTCCTGGAGTGCCAGACGCTTAGAGCCAGGCGGGGTACGGCAGGTGGATGGTGCCAAACTCGCCGGGTGCTTATCTCTCAGCAATATGGAGCTCGACTCTCCTGATCTTCAACGGCTCATAACCAGGTGGCACCATCAACATGCTCTACATGCGCTGGACAGTTCAGCCCCATGGCTGTTCATCCAGCTGCCCCGCGGCAGCGCTGCCGCTAGTGGACATGTCATTAAGAATAACCATCCTGTAATATTCACCAAGGTGCTGTGGCTGCCAGTGTTCATTTCGATGAGCACTCTCGAGGTTCAGTGGCAACCCTACTGCCTGCAAGCCAGTGTCGTGCACCACGGGCTCCGACTCGACTCAGGCCATTACAATGTTCTGAGATTCTCAGGGGAACTAACGTGTGTGCTCGACGACGACAAAATGGCAGCTCGCGCGTCGAGTAGGTTTCTCGAGATAGCATCGTGCAATGCTTACATTCTCGTGCTTACCAAATCACCTGAGTGTCCAGTGCCGCGCCTCTTAGCTCAAGCCAGTGATCGTCCACATGTCGGATCAGAACAACATCTTCCTACTCCGCAAATACGGAGACAACTGGACAGCGGCTCACTTGAGTCTGATGGAATACCAGCTCAAGGAGCTCGAGACACAGATGATGGTCATGCAACGTCACGTGGACAACATCCAGGCTCAAATGCACTCAGTTCAGCTGCTCGTGAACCGCCACAGCTACCTCTACGGAAACCGAGTTGTGAACAAGGCACGGATGGAAAAGGTTCGCTACCTCGACACCCTCGATGATTGAGGAAACCACATGAGAACATACATCCATAGCCTGTCGGCACTCTGTTTGTCAGTTCTCTCTTAGGACGCCACGGCGTCGTGTTCCCTTATGCCTTAAGGGCATGCGTGCCAGCCATCACGATTGGCCGGTGCCGACAATAGCTCGGTACTGACAAGGCACTCGCTAGCAAGACTCGGGATTCCTCTTGCTGCGGTGGAAGAAGANCTTATGCCTTAAGGGCATGCGTGCCAGCCATCACGATTGGCCGGTGCCGACAATAGCTCGGTACTGACAAGGCACTCGCTAGCAAGACTCGGGATTCCTCTTGCTGCGGTGGAAGAAGATGATGGTGATGATGGTGTGGATGACAATGATGAGGAAATGGTAATGCGGAAAAAAAGTAAACATGTTCACGAGCCACACGTTCTTTGAAGGCTTTTCGGGGGAAATTCGATGGACGGGGATCGTGAACTTCAGAGCTCACCACTCGCGGTTTGCATGTCTTAGTGTCTTAGTGTGGGCTGACAGGCTGTACAGGCTTGTCGAGGAAGTGCTGCATGATCCCCGATAAGAACGCAAGACGAGTGATGTTCCAGCTTTCATATCTTCTCTCCTGCGAGGCACCAATACCAGTAAGAGCTTGTCGGCTTGGAACATGTCGGTTTCAGCCTCGGTACCTGGATCTTTGGCCTTTCGGAGCCTCAAGCCTGAAACAGGTGAAGTGCTGCTCGAGCCAGTGACTCATTTGAAGCACAAGGGAGTTCGCGCTTAGGTGCTTTCTGTTGTTTGGAGCCCTTGAGCATGCTGCCTCCGACAGACCGGTGCCGTCTGGATTCTGGGAAACCCCACAGCTTCGGCCCAAACCCCTATTTCACATATGGAATAAAGACTAAGCCACCCGAGCTCCTGGATCGCCAAAACTCAGCCGTCAACCACAACTCAAGGGAACCAAGTACAGATGCCTTAGCACTACTATCCCGTCTAAGCCGTGGGGCTCCTTGATACATAGTAAAGAACCCTGAAATACCTTAGTCTGCTTGCTTCAGCTTTAATGTTAAAGCCCCACACATCTGGAAGCCCTCGGGCACATGGAAGGCAGTCAATCTGATTCATCTGCGACTTGGGATTCTGGGCCTTTCTTTGCTTTTCCCAGTGTGTCAGGGTTTAGCAGGGTTTAGGGCCTAGGGTATTTGCGTTAATGGTGTGGGATTTGGGGTGATACGACCATGAGATTTCATGAAAAAACCGCTTTTGAGATGCAAAGGTCGCCTGATTCCCCCGCCGCAGCGACGTCGTTGCGGTGCTGCTTGGCCCTGCACGCGGGGCGACGAAGGCTGCGCCTCCAAAACGACACGGAAATTCACCCAAGCCAAACAAAGGTTTGCTGTCAAAAGCTGTACTCTATGATGCTTGATGTCTTAACGAACAGGCTTCAACTCGCATGCGGGCTTTTGACACCTGGGTGCGATATTCATTGATGAGTTTTCTCAGATCTCCATCAACTACGAAGTTTTCCAGCCCAGAAAGCCTTCAAGACCTGATTCAAACTGGCAGTTGCTGAACGAAAGGGCTCCTTAGCTGAACATTCAAAATTGGACCTCTGCGTCTTTTCAGTTAAGCTGTGGATAGGGTTTTGGATTCGAGTGGTTTACTACTACATCTACTGCAAATGCCCCGCAGCTGCCCCAAACCCGTCACCCAGCGCTAAACGGGTTAGGTCATCGGAATGCCGATGCTTTGGGCTCTCTGCTTCCATCCGATTTTCCTACTGCCCAGTCCCTGACGACAAGGAGACACCCAAGCCTGCACGAAAATCACGCGAAACACAAACCGATCCTAAATACTCAACAAATTCACCGAATGCAGGATGCATATTGCCCCACTCTCTGCTGGCTTAAGCCTCCGAGGACGCCAGCAAGGCCCAGCCCATAAATCGTCATCTGCGTTCAGTCGCAAGGATGGGGAGCTGCAAGGTTTCGTTAAAGCTTCCTCCTAGTAACTGTCTTCCTAAGCATGTTACACACCATTTTCTGAAATGCTGGGGCATGATACTCGGCATTCATATCCCATCTCCATACACCCCATCCACCGTCGTCGTTCGTTAGAGCTGACTGTACGACCGGATTTTGCATTGGAAGCTTATGCACTAGACTAGCTTGTAAGACTTCGTTCGCTTAAAACCGTGACTTTATGCTCGGTCCTGCATTCTGTCGGAGCTATTTCAACATGAAGGCACTAGCAAGGAAGTGGGGGACACCAGCAGAACATGTGAAACAAAATGCAAAAAGAAGCTGATTGTCTGAATCCGCGCACAGCACGATCTCAATGGCAACTCTTGAGACTCCATCGGAAAGTTGGAATCGTAAACCGGGCAGTTTGAAGGCCAAGACCTATCCTATCCTGTGGTCTTCCGATCAGGGCCGCTGAGACAGGCAGCACCGCAGCCAAATTATTGAAATCTCAAACCGAACACGCAAACATCTGCAGTGTTTCAGGGTTGAGGGCTCAAGCTTCTTACGGGGTTGTGCTGCGTGCAGCTCCCGAATCGTGACCGGAGCCCTTCTTGCAAGGGTTCCTGATAAACAAAATCAACCTCCTCTAACGTTTCGATGACACGCTCTGGCCTTGCTGGATGCCATGGCCGGTCCTAAAAATTTGGCGGGAGCTCTAAATTTGGTCCCTCGCCGCTGGGCGTCCTGAATGCTGCTACGCTTGAGCGCTGCAGCTGCAGAAGGGGGCACGTGCTCAGCAAAATGAATTGTCTCGCATGGAGGCTCACGGCCGCGCAAATTCAATATTGAACCAGGAAACTCGAAGAGGCATCATGCTATAAGCTGGCAAAAATCCCTGCCGCATGCCGTGTTCTTGTGATGGCAACCGCCCGGCGATTCTCAACTGGCTGGGGGTAAAGCACGCAGAAAATGCTGAACATCAAGGTATCCGAAATGCCTCCAGAAAACTGAAGCCCGAAGGGTTTGGTATGTACATTGGCACGTGCCTCAGCACGAATGCGGGATCGCCGGAACAGGCTACGTCAAGTTATTCGAAACCTTCACACGGGTAGGCTGTTACCAAGTTGTTGCAGCGCATGTTTTTTCCAAATCACTGCGCACTGGCATGTGCGGAACCGCATTCTCGGAGAAGCCACGACCTGTAGCAGTAGCCGTAGCAGTAGCAGCGGCTGCAGCAGGAGTAGTAGCAGTAGTAGTAGTAGCAGCAGCAGCAGCAGTAGCAGTAGCAGTAGCAGTAGCAGTAGCAGTAGCAGTAGCAGTAGCAGTAGCAGCAGCAGCAGCAGCAGTAGCAGTAGCAGTAGCAGTAGCAGTAGCAGTAGCAGTAGCAGTAGNAGCAGCAGCAGCAGCAGTAGCAGTAGCAGTAGCAGTAGCAGTAGCAGTAGCAGTAGCAGTAGCAGTAGCAGTAGCAGTAGCAGTAGCAGTAGCAGTAGTAGTAGTAGTAGTAGCAGTAGCAGTAGCAGTAGCAGTAGTAGTAGTAGTAGTCGTAGTAGTAGTAGCAGCTGTTGTTGTTGTTGGAGTAGTAGTAGCAGTAGCAGTAGCAGTAGTAGTAGTAGTAGTTGTTGTCGTCGTCGTCGTAGTCGTTGTCGTAGCCGTTGCTGTAGCCGTAGCCGTAGCCGTAGCCGTAGCGGTAGGGGTAGGGGTAGTGGTAGTGGTAGTGGTCGTGCACTTGAGGGCAGTGGGAAGCCGCGAGCTTACCGCACCAAGCGCTTCACTTGTTGATGCCGTCCCGCAGCTCCTCTTGCGACTTCAGACGTGGACCATTCCGCTGCCAGGTGCTCAACTTCTTCCGGAATTCTGGGACGTGGATTGGGCTGGATGGCCTTTTGGACAGGACTTTGGCAGGTCCTTGGTTCAATGGTGGGATGGGCTCATCTGGCCGGTGCAACCTGCACCTCCTGAACAAAGTTGGCAGGGGGCTTCTTGCCCACTTTGTCTGGACAAGTGGGCAGTCGCCGCCAGTTGAGGCCGCAGGACAGGAGTTGTTCGTTATGTGCCTTTGGACGAAGCATGTGCTAATCTTCAACCTTGTCACAGGGCGGGAGTGGTTGCTTGCTTCAGGGCGGCTTTGCTCCAACTTCGGCGAAGAATTTCAGGGTCTGGATGGCCAGCAGCGGAGATCGCAGGCGTGGCCCACTTACGACTTCTTGGATTGACTTCTCCCTCGGTTGGTCTCAACGCCAGACCTCAGATGAACGACGCTTCCTGGATTCCATTCTTGCAGGCGCTCTGCAACGAGGAGGCGATCGAATCCATTTGCAGTAGATGTCGTCAGCCCTGAGCCAATGATGCTCTGTCGGGCCTTTTCACGAAGGACCCCTCGGGCGGATCTCATGGGTGCTGAGGTGTCGCAGTTTGCATGCTCTGTGTGCGGTCTGCTGGCCCTCTGCATCCCCTTCATGCAACGGCAAAGGTTTGAAGTCTTTGAAGGATTCACGTCTCTGCAGCGAGAGACAACCTAAGCTCATCCATCCACATCGTGATCCTCCCAACCACCAGCACTAGCACCATCATAGGGCTTACACCAAGACCGCAAAAGGGTGTAACTTTCAGATTAGTAAAACGAATCCAAAAGGTTGCATTGGAGAACCAAGAATACGGTTCGTGACCCGCTCAAAGAGTGAATCCTGCAGCTTCAGGAGCCAGAACCCATAGTCAGTGACTCCGAATCCATCAGCTGACAGATGAATATGCAACACATTGTAGTAGGGATCCCTTACTTAAGAGAAACTGGCGTCTCTGAGATCTTCTCAGCTTTTGCGAGTGTCGCAGCCTCTTAGTCAAAGTGAATGATAACGTTAGGGATTATAAGACGACTATGCTTTAACGAGCCGAGAAGTTACAGCCGACTACCCAGGAGCAATCCTGAACCCTAAAGCCCGAAAGCACTGAAGCCTTAACCTTGAAACCCTGCACCGACAACCATTTTAGGGCCTTAACTTGAGAAGGGGGCTTATACCCAAAACCCCGACTTTGAACAACCAAGGAGTTGCGCTGGGAGCTGGGCCCTTGTGCTTGAATGCTCCGTCCTTGTCTATTGCGAGTTCAGGCTTAAGGCGCTATTCAAGCTGTCGTTCATTCAATGGTGATTGCTGGTGGGGAAAACGGTGCATTAATTAGGGCTTCGGGGCTTTGGGGGTTAAGGATTTTAAGGTTCATGGCTTCAATGAACTATGATCCAGAGCTGTGATTCAAGTTTCGTTCTGGGCAGTTTGTATTGGCGGGTATGTAGCAGAAAACCAGCCCTCGTCTAAACTGAGGATGTCTCATTAATATTCCTCAGGTTCTTCCTAACAAGATACTATGCCAAGGCAATACATGATCAAGGCCTGCCGAGGCCAAGTCCTGTTTCCGTGCAGTGGATTGGGGTTTAAGGGCCGCCACAGGGAGCATTTAGCAGCATTAGCCGTGCGCCTTTGCTAGCAGAAGCTTCCCCAGAGCTGGCAAAGAAGCAAGCCGAGACGCAAGCATGTTCGCAAACAGCAACAACAGAAGTACCAGCATCATCAGCATCAGCTGCGCTTGCCGTTGCACGACATGCACCCAACATGAGCGTGATGAGTATCAGCCGTGCTGGTCGCGAAGCACCACGCCTCGAGACCAGCATCATCGGCATCGGCCGCCGTGGTTGGCAACGATCTACCGAAGGCTAGCAACATCAGCATCTTCATGTCGTTGGTTCTGACAAAGAAGCATGCACCAGCCTCAACAGCACAAGCCAGGTTGGCCTTTGTCAGCAAGACGAAGCAGCACACCCAAAGCGAGCATCACGCACCACAAAGAGGTGCACCCAGCCAAGCATCATCAGCATCACCCAAACCGGCCATCGCAACGACGTCATCAGCATCAGCCACAGTGACTCTTACAAAGAAGCACACCCAAAGCGAGCATATCAGCATCACCTGCACCCGCCCTCACAGGAAGTGCACGTAAATCGAGCCGCACACACCCCGACAAAAAAGCACGCCCAACCCGAGATTCATCAGCATCACACAACCCCAGCATCATCAGCAATCAGCCGCACCGACTCTGAGCCTTACAAAAAAGCACATTCGAAGCCAGCATCATCAGCATCATCAGCATCAGCCGCACCAACCCTGTCAGCCCAACCCAAGCATCATCAGCATCACCCGCTCAATCCCTGACAAAGAAGCACACTCAACCCTGGCATCATCTGCATCAGCTGCGCCGGCCCTGACGAAGAAGCGCTCCGACGCCGTCAGTCGCAGCGACTCGTACAAAGAAACACACTCAACCCGAGCATCAACAGCATCAGCCGCACTAACCCTCACCAACAAGCACACCAACCCAAGCATCAGCAGCATCAGTTCGGTTCCTCAAACTCCGCAAGAAGCCCAAACCCCAAACTCTATCACAGGGTGTAGAGCTTTAAACATTTCGGACCTTATCGTCCAAGAGTTTTGCTTTAGTGTTTTAGGTTCGGTTTTGTGCAAAAAAACGCTTCGAACCCATCGCCCGAAACCCCATTTGGGTTAGGCAGGCTAAATCTAATCTACGGACCTTAGCCGTTACGGTTGGGCTTTGGGGGCCGATTCCAGTAAGGGGCCAAACGGTGAAGATACCGTCTAGGGTCTACCTATTCAAAAATCTTCCTTAGCTGAAGGATGCTTGTCACGTGGAAACCCTGCAACTTCTGAAATATGTGCGATTCAAAAACTGACAGAGGCTCGGACACTTACGCTGATGAATACAGGGGCCTTCATGATTAGTACTGCTAGATCAATTTTCTGTTCGACTTCGTTCGCAAAATCTAGAACTATTTTCACACTTTACCCAAACTTCGGAAACCCAAGCCCTAACCCAAAAACCAGAGGCCCTTCGAGCCCTGAAGTCCTGAAACCGAAAACCCCAAGAGTTGAACCCTGAACCCTAAAATTGGAAAACCCTGAAACCTGCAGCGCGACGAATGCCAAAACCTTCGAAGCCTCAAACCCTGAAGCACGAATGCTCAAACCGCAAACCCTAAAATCCTCAAACCTCAAAAACCCAGAGCCATGAGCACTTTTCCCCAAGGTCGGTGGAACAACTCCAAACCCAGAGACGTGGCTGGTTTGACATGATCCCTCCTCTTCCTTGCAAGACGAGACTCCAGTTGGTCAGGCCGATTGAAAAACTGCAAGACCTAAACCCAGAACCTGCCCGCAAACCCTCAAGCCCCAAACACAACAACCAACCATGCAGAGACCCCAACATCCCTTCATACTGAAGGTCTCGTGTAAAGGATACCTGCTGGAGAACCCTGAACCCGTGATGTTGGGATTTACTCTTCGGACGTACCCCGCAGCCAAGAATAAGGACGGCGCCGGCATGGCGCCTTGCGCAGCAGGTGGCACAACAGTTTCAGGGCTCAGGGTGGTTTCGAGAGCAGGGTTGAAGGTTTGAGGTGGTTCAGGCGGTAGAAGGTGTTGGCTTTGGGTCGATGCTTTGGGGTTTCGGGCTTCGGGTCAGGACTCGATGAGACGTGGATCCAACAACTGTACATAGGAACTTTCATTGGCTTTTCCGGGCGTCTACCGAGCTTACTTGATGAAGCCTCATGTCTAGATCCGCATGGATTCAGACGGTTTCGTGTGAGCCGAAAGCTTCAGACCTGTACCCACGGCCCCCAGACAAGCGGCTCTAGCCTGAGGGTCGCTCTTAACGTAAAATACGACAGACTACTCTTTTTGTATGGTGTTAAAAGGTCTGAAGAAAAGCACGAAACAGAGTATGTAGGGACCCGACCAGAAGGGAATTTCAAACCAAGCGCTCGACATGTAACATATGTCCGTAAGCTCCATGAGCCTATAATCAGTAACGCGTTACAACACAAACAACTCTCAAGGGTCACATGTCCTACTACTTGGCAATCTCCTCCTCTCTCAAGGAGCACAGGCTCGGGTACAGGGGAATAGCCATGTCTTCACATCTGGAGCTCTCTGAACGGCAGGTGACTCTCTGATTGCTGGTAAGCTACCACATCTAACTGATTTCTCCACACCACCATGGCTGTTTCATGTAAAAGTCCACGTTTACTTGATACCCATGTTCCTGGGGGCCTTTGTGCTTCGGGGACGTGAGATAAAGGTGGATGATAGAAAAGAGATGCTTAAGGATTTGCACTTCGCTAGTAGGGAAGACTCAAGCGAAGCAGGCCTTCACTTGCAAGACTGCGCCAGTGTCTTCAAGGGAAGGGGATGCCCTTGGAACTCCCTGACTAAAATGATTAACTCAAAGGTTCTCAAAGCCCTCGCCTGAACCCAGAACGGCACCGGTGGACAACAACGGGGAAACCCCACCTTCTGAACTCAGATCCTGATATCAAAGGCAAACTAAATAGACCTGAACTCAACTTTAAACCCTTCACCCCAGGCTCGTCAACCCCGGAACAAAAACAACCCAAGCTCAAGTCCGCATCCTCGCAACTGTACAAACACATCCTCATCGCATTCCCGACATTGAGTGAACAGGAGTAATAATGACACCAACATTGAGCAGATAAATGCGTACGTACACCTGCACATAGGTCAATGGCACGTTCCGAGAACTCACAAAGACAGAAAAGAAAACGACATGCAACACAAGTAAAAGCCACCCCAAGCCTTGAAGAGGACTCCATTGTCACTGTCGGGCTTCTGGGCAAGCCGCGGTGTATCGGATGCAAGCAATGTTAAGTTGCAGGGGTGGAAAGGCCTCTGTTTGGGTTGTTCACGGCATGCTGACCGCCAAGGGTTTTGCCTGGTTGTGTTGATTGTATCACATGTCAGGATCTTAGGGTGGAGAGTTCACCGCTGGGCAAGCAGCAGATCCTTCATCTGCAGACCTGGAGCTTGGAGTGGCAGCATCTTGAGCTCAAGTCTTATTTACGTCTTCGTTGCTTTGTTGCAGTCTGCACACGCTCCTGGAAACAAAAATTACAAACCCGGCCCTGACCCGAAGGCTCTGTGCAGAAAGCTTCGACCCCTTAACATTCCGCCGCAGGGTTCAAGCCCACAACACTTGAAAGTTGCACTTCCAGCAATCTTGGAAGGCATCTGGAAATTTCAAATCCCGCATCAGCTACGAGTCTTTCTGGCTCCGAACCGGAAGATCCAGTGATGCCCGTATCGCAAACATGAGATTTGGACCCCGCACCGGAAAATCCTGAAACATGGCCATCCCAAGCAAGACTGTACTACCTTTCGAACGTCCTTGAACGGTTGTCCAGAACAGCAGAACTGGTGAACGACATGAACTCGGGCCCCTCTATCCCAGCACCTGAACCCTAAACCCGACCTGGGCCTTCAGTCCGAAGCCACCAAGACCAAGACCCTGCAGCCCTTTACCCCGACCCCTAAACCCGTCAGGCGACCATGGTCTTCATGGCATCCTGCCTGGGATGAGTTGAGTGGGTTTAAGGCTTTGTCATCCGCGCAGCTCCTCAAGGCACGTTTATGTACGTGAGGCCAAGGGTTTCAGGAGCTTGCCACTGTTTGCCCCCAGTGCTAGTTTTAGGCCTGACCTCTACCAACTACCTCTCATTAGAACTGTTGTTGGAAGGGTGTGGGGCGGGGCTACCACTACCGGTACCAGTACCACTACTGCTTCTACTTCTACTTCTATTTTTTTTCATTCCAATCGCAGCCGGTCTCTCAGCTTGGCGTCAGGTACATGGCAGTGCTTCGCACCGGTGCTTCAAGAGCACTAGAACCATATGGGCAAGTCCCGCTACGAACAGCTGCAAACTTGCGACCTACTCAACTTGTCAAAAGATTGTGCATGATTGCACCGGTAGTCCTTAGCGCAGCACTGGGTGCCGGGCAAGAACCAGAATGTAAAAAGTTGAAGCAGTGCGGCATAATACTCCAGCCATCATTGCGCTTGTCTGTACGAGATGAAGTTGTGTACTGTGTACACTGTACAAGCAGGTGCAGCTTTGCACAAGTGGCCCCGAAGGGCACACTTTAGTGGCCAGTGATGGCTCACTGACGCAACACTCACTGGGTTGTGGCCGGTAGAGCAAACAAACTCCAGGCGTCTCAGTATATCTGTGTGTTCGGAGCTGAGATCAGCCACGGCCTTGATGGTGTAGATGGCGATGGTGATACGGTGCCCTCGCCATGGGCGTGTTTCATGCCATTGGNCCAGGCGTCTCAGTATATCTGTGTGTTCGGAGCTGAGATCAGCCACGGCCTTGATGGTGTAGATGGCGATGGTGATACGGTGCCCTCGCCATGGGCGTGTTTCATGCCATTGGTGTGGGTTGAAGGTGATTCCCGACAGTGTGGGATTTTGCACAGATCCATACATAGTGCCATCCAGGGAGGGGCAATCGCCTGTGGTGGATTGCAGCCAGAGGCCTCCTCCTGCAAAGGATGAGCAAGGTAGTACCACATTGCTGCTGTCCGGCGCATTGTTGAGGTCTCTGTGAGCCCGCATCAGAGTATTGCGTTGGAGCACGAAGCTCGTAAAGGGCACACGCGTGCACGAACGGATGTACTTGCAGACCAAGAGTGAGACCCAAGGTAGCAGGGTGGTGTTCCTGCGAAGTCCATATAGTGGGCCTTGCGAGTAGGCTCCACTCATGAAGATGATTTGTACAGGCCTCTCTGCGAGGATCCCCATTAGGGAGAATGTCGCATAGCCTTCCCACATTTGCATCCTGACTTGGCCGCTTGCAATCATGTCGGCCGCAATCTGATCAGCAACCTGATGCGGGTATGGCATGCCACGTGGTAGTTTATCCTCAATCTCAAGGGAATACGGGATGCGCACTACATGCTCTTGTTGGGGCGCATCCTCGTGCGTAGCCTCTCCCATGGTGTCGACGCGACACTACGGATAGTGAAGCAANATGCGCACTACATGCTCTTGTTGGGGCGCATCCTCGTGCGTAGCCTCTCCCATGGTGTCGACGCGACACTACGGATAGTGAAGCAAGACTGGGCGGTGCTTGAACCCCGCGGCCTTTCTAGAGACAAAAAAAAGTAGGGTCTCAGGGATGGCAACTGTTAATTAAGGCTTCAGCTCTTACATTTTGCTGCACCTCGTCGAGGGTACAAGTGCGCATGCACGCGCTGCCGGTGGCCGGCGGGCGGGTGCGGAGGGATGCTTTGAGCCCCACATGTTGCACGAGCATCGGCCTTACTGTACAAGGCTTCAGCTCTTACACATGGCGCTCGGCACAGCTTCTCTTCGTTTGCTGCACCTCGTCGAGGGTACAAGTGCGCATGCACGTGCTGCCTCCGCCCATCTAACCCACTTGTTGCGGGCTAAAAGCCTGACCAACGGCAGCTAAAGAGAACCAAGTTTTGGCCGGGTAACCACAAGCCTCGAAGAGCTCGGCCTTCGCCAGCATCTCGGGGAATAGTCGCATGACCTCCAAGATGCGCTGAGAAGCCTGGTCCTGCAGTCTTGATAAGAAAAGGACCGAGGAGACCTCCTGGATGTATATCTCCATCACGCGGGCGTTCAACCAACGCCAGCGTCTGCGGACCAGTTCCCCATTCTCAGTCGCGTGAAGAAGCCATGTTGCGCCCCCGCAGGGATCCTAAGTCCAGGGGCTTGATGCGCTCGTCCTTAAAGCGGTGCAGCTCCAGGGCTGCAGAGATTTTTCCAAATCTCTGCCGGAAAGTTTTCGCCGCGAGGAGCCAGAGGTACTGCAAACGGCTTTTCCCCTTAAAGGCCAGCTCAACCACTCTCATAAGCTGCGGGTGGTCCAGCTTCAAAGCCTGATGCCTGGCCGCCGTGTTTCGGGTCTTCGGCTCCCGAACAGCCATCAAGATATAGCTGACTGTGTCCTGGACGTCGGAGGGCAGAACCAGCCTCACCGCGAAGATCTCGCCGATGCGACCTAAGCCGCCCCACGCCAGAGCCAGTATACACCTCCTCCGGCCAGCCCCAAAAGAGGGCGGTCGTCAGCATAGCCAGCAGGATCTGCCACGGCATCGCCTGGTGGTGCATGAGGCTCCATTCTCTCGCAACGTCCCACGACGGAGTAATGGTTGTCGGGGTTGCCGTGGAGGAAAACTCCTCCTGGCGGCACCATGCCAGGAACCCTCCCACCATCTCGAGGGCCCAGCGAAAGGGCAGGAGGCAAACAACTCTCGTAGAAGGCTGCGGGGGCAAAAGATCAAATTGCCAGGCTTGTCCTAATTGCACACAAGCAGAGGTCGCAGGCCGACACAACATGCTACACCCTTTGTTTGCACTGTGAAGAGCAGCAGTTCTGCTTGCAAGAAAGGCTGCCAGAATTTCACTGGCTGGCACGGTGCGTCGATTACAGGCCTTGACGGTGTCACAAGCCTCTCACTTCTCCTTGCGAAGCTGAGAACTTGTAGCAGAGAGCTTCGGCTGCCAGTGCTTCAGCTGTCGCGTTGGCTTGGGGGGAGAAGGCGGTAGGCGATCCGATGTACGAGTACCCGTAGACGAGGAAGCATCGGTCGATCCAGTATATATAGCCCGCACCGGTGGTGTCGGCGAAGATGATCTCTTCCCCCGGTGTTGGTGCCGGGCGCTTGGGAGCCGCCTTCTTGGAGGAGAGCGCCGCCATGATGCAACGTAGCAACTCCTCTTCTGTGATTTTGTTGTCCGGGGACGACATGGCCGGAGGCAGAGACCGGCTGCGCTGTGACAGAGCGGTATTGTAGTCGGCAGTGTGTGCTGGTACGCTCGCACCATTTTCTTAGCATTCGTGCAGGCAGTGCGTGTCAAGGTTGCCCGAACTAGCTTAGGAGAAAAGTGGAAAGCTTTAAAAAGAATCGGGAGGTGCCGTCAGCGCTGCACAAGAGTGGGCACTTGACGGGCGGTGCCCGATATGCCATGGGACGGTGTCCAGGCCGGTTTACTCAGTGTTTGTAGGCACTCCTCGAGCTTTGCGTGCCAGGCTGCCTTGCGGGCGTTTGCCCAGCAATTCGCCTTCGTAATCTTCGATGAGCCTGGCATAGGTCAGCATGTTGGGTAGCAGGGTGCTATGGAGCTTCAGGCGCAGCTCCAAGAGGACAGCATCCTTCTTGGCCGTGGTGCGCGCCGAGCACAACGCTATATCTCTCGACCGTAAGCGGCGGGAGGGTCCACGCTGGACGTAAGCGCGTGAATGGCGGAGGTGAAGCCGTCCCATTGGGCTTCCGTGATCTCTCCAGGACGTTTTTGAGTGCAAGAGATAGGGGAAGAGGACTCCCGCCACAGCAGAAGAGATTGAGCCGGAAGGGTGTGCCTTACCGGGGCGATGGACTTGAAGCCACGCCTGAACTGCCTCCACGAGCGCGACTGCCAATGGCCCGTCCGCCGGGAGCTTGTGTACCATCGAGAACTGATGCAAGATGGCTCTGTAGCTCGTCCTCATGCGCCAGGAAGCCTCGGGTGAGCTCGGTCATGGTAAGGGGCTGTATCGCCCGCCTTGCATGGGCGGGGCGCAGAGGCCAGGGCTTGATTCGTTTGCGCCAGGCGCGGGCGCTTGACCGGCTCGGCCGCTTGTCCTTTGACCCCGCCATTGCGTTGCCTCACACTGGCCCGCTGCGGTGCAGTGGCTTGAGCCCAAAGGCTATTTTTCGGGCAGTCCTGCCCCCCGTCCTGTGGACGGGTCTGTCCCACAGGGCCGGTAGGCTCGCTCCGCCCTCATGGAGCGGTGGCGGCCCCCGGCTTCAGGGGAACCCCTGGCTCATAATTCTAGTCTACGCTAACGGGGCCAGCTACTGCCCCTGGCTGGCTGTCAAGCCGGACAAACAGCAACTAGCTTCCCTGCGGGCCCTGTCGCATGTCACTCTCTGAGGCGGTGGCCGAAATTCTGCCATCGTCAGTGGGGCGCTCCTCCAGAGCGCGCGATGGTGCCCGCTATGCGGCGAAGCCCCAATCTGAAACTCACAGGCTTGGACCCAACCAGCTCTCCAAGTGATAGTGCGCCCCTCCCAGGTAGGGAGGTTCAGCGCAAAATGTACTCCTGACAGCGAGTAGGACAGCTTGGACCCTTCTGCAAACCTGGCAACTTGCAAGACAGCAAAGGGTTGTGTGCCCGTGAGTGCCACATTAAGCTGTTCTGTGTGCCAGGAGGTTATGAGAGCCTGAAGCCTGGTGTGAGAGTCGGGGGCGGGCAGCAAAATCAGCGGCCCTCCGCCGTCGAGGTGTTCTCCAGTTGAGAGATCAAGTGCTAGCAGAAATTCAGAGGAGTCCTGTTGCTGGCCATCATAGCGCCACATCTGGGGGTGAGGGTGCGCAATGCGAAGGAAGCTACCGCATTGCGCGGGCGCAACTGTCCTGTCGATAGCAGTTCCCTGTGTAGGGCTGCGGCCGGGACTGATGCATCTGTCAGGATGCCGGTTGGAATCAGAGCGCTGAGCAAAGCATTTACATAGCAGTAGTTAGACGGATTAAGAAGGGGGCGTGGCTGGTGTAGCAGTTCGCCTCCTGTGTCTCCGAAGGAGGCTTGGGAAGCATCAAACGAGGCGTTCAAAGTGGGCCGTCGTGGTGTAGGTACCTCGGGTCGAGGTAGCGCCCTGAAGTGCGCATTCAGGAGGTGTTTATTAGTGCGCTTCAAGCCGTGCACAAAAGGTCGTAGAACAGGATTTGGAACAGCACCGCACATTGCGCAGCGTGTCCGTTTTTGTCACGCACTGTCTTTCGGCAGCAGGGGCACGGCTGGCCCTTAATCAGCGGGACACCCGCTCGTTTGCAGGCCTCAGTAGTAGCATGACCATGGTCACTCCACTGCGTTCTGTGAGCTTGGCGAAGGTGAGACTTTATCTTCGTGTGATCTGAGGTCCAAAATCCACACAGCGCGCAGTAGGACAGAAATTCCTGAGCTTGGTCCGTTCTACAAACAGACAGGGCCGTACGCGTTGAGACTGTGTCTCGGAGCATCTGTTGGCGGGGGTGCAGGGCGGTGCCCCCCTCAGCGCCCGCCGGATCTTCCGGCGGAAGTTCCAGTCTGCGGAGTTTATCCGGCTCCGGGCAGGCGCCTGACAGGAGATGGTCCTTGAGACCCTTCCACTGCGAGAAATGCCGTAGGCAAGCCGCACATTGTGGCAGTCCTGAAACTGCATGTTCCTGACGAAAGGTTGTAGGCACAAACCTGTCGACGGTGCCCGGGTGCACTTTCTCTACGTGGGTTCGGAGGCCCAGGGGTGTCTCAAAAATCTGATCGCAGTGCGGACATGGGCACTCCGGGGCTCCGGCCATATGCGGCTGCCGGGCCAAGAGGTCCTGGCACTGCGCGAGTTTTTGACGGGCCTGTTCCAGCGCGGCGGGGTCAGTGCTAACATCATCGGGATGTGCAGTTCTGCTTCGATGTTCTAAGCGTTTGACTCGGTTAGACTGCCTATCCGCCAATTTCCGTACTGGGCCCTTGACGCCGTACTGTTTGTACAGATCAGCGGTGCTGATGTGCGTCAAGTGGGCCGGCTTGTTGAGGACAGCCCGAATTTTGGCTGCGTGCCAGACTCGCAATTTGGTGGCTGTGTCGGTGGTAAGTCCGATGTCGACAAGGCCCGAGGCCACTGCAGCCCACACTGTAGCATTCCAGATGTGCAAGCGCGCTTTTGGCCCTGCGGTGCGTCTGTTGTGGACGTACTTCCGGACTTTCTGTAATTTGACGTTTCCCTCCTGAGAATCCTGTATTGCAGGGTTGCCTGCTCGAAATTGCCATACGACAGTTTCACGCCCAGGTATTTGATCTTGTGAACGAATGGAAATCCCTCCTGGGCTTTGGTCGAGCCCAACCTCCACATGCGGTGCATGGTGCCATCCGGCGCGGTGCGCCAGTATGTAAACTGCTTATAGGCAGCTGCAGCCCTTCGCCCTATTAGCTTGAGCATTACAGAGCACTTATTGGCGTTAACCTGAAAGCCATGCCGCCTGACCACTACCAGCAGGTCCGTGATAAGCTGGTGTGCTTGCAGCAAGTCCTGCCAGGAGTGTATGTCGCGATGCACTGTCAAGTCGTCGGCGTACCCCGTAAGAAACTTAAGGACGGCCTCCGTGCCGGCCAGCTGTGCTAGCTCGCGGAACATAGTGCCCGTTAACATGGAGAAAAGCGTAGGGGACAGTTTGCAGCCTTGCTTTATACCGGTGGTGGAAGTGACGTGTGTCGCTTCCCCTTGTGCCCTGATGCCATATCGGCTGCCGGCCAGTAGAGAGGCAACGAGGTCGATGACCGCTGTTTCAGCGTGCGCCTGCTCCAGCGTGGCTATCAGGTCCGCCCGGTCCACCATGTCGAATGCTTGCGACAGGTCCAGAGCGAAACAGATGCCTCCCTCCAGTTGGGTCTTGCCGATGCCTAGTTTCAGCTCTCGTCTGGTGCGGCGGTGCCGCTTACATGCAGCTCTGACGTCGGTGACGTGCTGTATGGCTCTACCCAGAGCATCAGAGAGCCCTCGATGGGGCTGATACGCAAACTGGGGGATGTCACGTAAATGTGCTTCTGTGACCGGCTTTAAGAGGTCCCGACAGGCCCCGGCCAACCCCTTCCCATCCGGTCGAATGATTCCAAGTGGTCGAAGGTTACCCGGAGTTATCGCTGGCTTAGATGGTTTGGGGATGAAGCACATATCTGCATCTTTAAGCGGTGCTTCAAGTGCCTCTGTGGCCGGGCATGGGCGGTGCCCTGCCTGTGAGTTCAGATGCGCAGCCAGGCTGGCTCCNTTAGATGGTTTGGGGATGAAGCACATATCTGCATCTTTAAGCGGTGCTTCAAGTGCCTCTGTGGCCGGGCATGGGCGGTGCCCTGCCTGTGAGTTCAGATGCGCAGCCAGGCTGGCTCCAGCTGTGGAAGCGCACAGCTTCCAGGCTGACGCTGGGGCAGACCCAGTGGGTACTGCCTTGTGTGGGCGGATACTGCCTATGTGTTTGCCAAGTAGCGTGCCTGTCATATCTGGCAGCAAATGAACTGTGCGGTTCAATTGTGGGTACTTCGCAAAAAACTTAGTGACGTGCGTTTCCAGCATGGCCAACTCTTCCTGTGGTGTGAGAAGTGAGCCCTCCGAGCTTTGCAGCTGTGCCCGTGTTTGGGGCTCCCATGGGCGGAGCTTTCTCAGGGTTTTGTGGGCAAGGTAGGCGTCGCCTTTTCTGCAAGCCTCTTCCACTTAGTCCTGGAATTCCCGGGCTCGCTGCTTTCGTGCAAGGGTGACAGCCTGCCTGTGCCACGTGGCCAGGTCCTCTCTAAGTTGTGAGGCGTCTGCATCCGTGAGGGTAGAGGATGCCGCGTCAGCGTTGATGTGTTGCAGGCGTTGCCACATCCTCAGAGTGGCCCTGTGTGCTGCATTGAGAGGCTTGACAGTGCTTGCTCTCTTAGGAAAGAACCTCGCCGCGCCCTGCATCAACACTGAATGAATGGAGTCCGGAGGCAGGGCTGTGGACTGCAACTGTGAGTCCACCCAGGTTTGCATGGCTTGTGCCTGCGGACTATGAGCCCTAACCACCGCCTCCAGAGAGGAGGCGCAATACGAAGGAGCACTACGCGATTCTTTGGGGAGTCCAATGCCGGACTGGCCGTACCGTCGCAAGAATGGGAATATGCCCTCCCTTCTTCCACCCACCCAATCCCAATTGAGGGGCTGGCTTGGCTTGCTTCGCTTGTCCTCGGGACGAGTTGGGGAAGGTGAAGATGTAATCTATTTGAGTTCGTGCGTCGCCCTGCACATAGGTGTGACCACGACCGCTGCTCCAAGTATTGAGCGCTACCAGTCTGTGGGATTCCACAAATCGTTGGAAGGATTCGTCCCTGACCCCCGTATTTTCTCTGGGAGTGGGTGTTGAAGTCGCCCGCTAACAACAGCGTGTCCCTAGCAGGGATGGCGCGTAGCGCCGAAGCCAGTGAGCCCAGTAATTTGGCCCTATCTTCCTTGTTCTGGTGTACACCCTTCTGAGAGGACCATACGTGCTGGTAGGCAACCAAGACATGGACTCGGGCTCCGTGCCAAGAGAAGGAGGCCTGTACTAGGCGGCCTTTGAGGTGTTCTTTCCATCGAATCGTCTTCTTATCTATTGCAGGTGAGAGAAGAAGCATGACTCCGTCAGCCCTGCTTGTGTCCACCTGTGCATCTACAGTCGTTGCTGTTTCCTCCTGCGGTGNTCTTTCCATCGAATCGTCTTCTTATCTATTGCAGGTGAGAGAAGAAGCATGACTCCGTCAGCCCTGCTTGTGTCCACCTGTGCATCTACAGTCGTTGCTGTTTCCTCCTGCGGTGCAGGGTGGTGTGGCCTCCGGCGTTGTCGGGGCTTGGCTTACCCTTCGGTGCTCTGGGTGCACCCTTTTTGGTCGAGCTGACACATTGCCAGCCCTCAACCGTAAATTCGGCAGTCTCATTCCAGTGTGTCTCCTGAAGTGCCAGGAGATCGCAGGAGTCCGAGGCTCCTGTGTGCAGCCAAGCCTGAGGGCGGAGAAAGAGACTGCGAGTTACATGTTGAGTGGGCTGGGAGCAGAGGGGGCTCTAGGCCACTCTGCCTGACATAGTCAGGCGTCAGAGTTCCATGCCGATATGGCTGACTAGTTTGAGTGCGAAAGACCCTGTTGCATGCCCTGCGAAAGGCCAACTTGCGAACGCTCGATTGCGAATTCTGGTGCACAGGCGAGCACGCCATCCGCTAGTTTCGAAACCCAGACCGAAGTCCGAGAAACTCCCTTCACCTCGCGGACATGTGAAAACCCTACCGCCTACCTCGTTGCTGTCATGCGTGACGTTAGCTGCAAGGCCCGGGAATTGGGACCCGGCTGACCACAGAGGCTTTAGGCTGGGGCACGTTCAATATGGCTCAAGCGGTCGGACAACCCTTATGCTTCACGAAGGGAGCCTGTTGCCAGCCTTTAGAGTTAGCACCCCTGGCCTGGTTAGCACAGCTACACTGCCTTCTGTGATCCGTGGCGGCTGCTACAGTGATAAGAGCACGAACAACAACAACGACGACGACGACGACCACCACGACAACGACACCGACGACGAAAACGACGACAACAACGACAACGACAACAACAACAAGGTAGCACGAGCGTCTGCTGCCGCGCGGGGTGTGTCCTTTATTTTGGGAGGTTTTTTTGGTCTACATCAGGAAAACCTTATATTTGGCGAGGTTTTCGTCAACAATACGATGTGTCGGTGTTTTCGTTTTCCAACGTTCTTCGTTCTTGTTTTTTGGTGGCGTTTTTGCGAAAGTGTCGCAAATACCATGCTTTTCGTGCTTTGTTTAAGTTCAATTTCAGCGTCATTTTCGAAGTTTTTGTCTGGAAAACTGCAAAAACGCGAGGTTTTTGCATGGTCGACGTGTGGAAAGCCAAGCAACAAGTATCCTGAAATGACCACCAAAACGATTGCGACATCAGCAACATCAGAATCACCGCACCACCACATAGCAGAAGAAGGTCAACAAAACAAAAAGAAAACACAAGTCGCATTCGCAAGGACGTCATCACCCCCCCCCCCCCT